>JAFVLL020037374.1:55521-132142 GCA_021397915.2 Tor tambroides | reverse complement strand
GAGTGCCTTGCATTTTGCAAGCACCCACTAATAATAATAAGTATGACGAATAACAATAGTGAGTGCCTTGCATTTTGCAAGCACCCACTAATAAGAATCCTAACGGATTCAATAGGTGCCTAAGCACCTGCGGTGCTTGGCCCCTAATAATAATAATAAAACCCACTATAATTTCTGCAGTCAGTAAAGCTAGTCAAGTTCAGTACATCCACACTCTAATTAAAAATACTATTTAAACATTTTTTTTTTAATCATTTCTATGGGGAATGCTATTACTTTAGACAAACTGAACAAAACAGATTTAAACCAGAAACTGAGATTTTCGATTAGGCTAATATAAAAAAAAGCACTTTAAATAAATGACAGGGCTGTTTTACTTTCTTCAGTGTGGTCACGCTGTTTTTCTTGGAAAATGGTAATTTGTCAATAAGCCAATAACCAGCTTAAACCAACTTTATACTAACGATCAGGTCCCAGAACACACCTAATTTGCAGGTTCAATCAGATTATTTTACAAAAAAGTTACCTCTTTGTCCTTATCAAAGGCAGCAAGAATGTTACTAGAGGACGCAACAAGGAGGCTGGCTATTTCAGTTCGTGCAGTGATGTTATCCAGACTGATGGACTCGAGGGATTTACTTAAAACATGTAGCACGCACCCAGCATTCTCCTGTGAAAGAAAAGTGCCTCTTCAGATGTAATGCACTAGAGTGTTTTAAAACATATATAATGATATGTTTGGTCACAGTACTACCTGAGCATTAACATTCAATTTGTCCTTATCTTCAGTGACTTTTGTCAAAACATTAGCAAAGGTCAGCACTTCTGTGGGTTGCTGGAGTGGCTCTTCTTCTAAAATTCCACATATATCTGAAAGAAGTTCCTCTCTGAACTGCAAGTGGGAAATGGATGTTAGGGATCAGATATTACATACATTATGGGATTGCTCAAGACCACAAAAATGCCTTTTTCTTGTTCAAAACAACTTTTTAAAATTCTATCCCTTTCAGCTTTTTTTTTTTTACCTCTTCTGTGTCTTCTGCACTGCCAAGTACACTCAATTCATTATCGATGGAGTTCTTGAACTGATTCTTGTCGATCTTTATCCAGGAATATTGAATGGTTTTCTTATAAGAAACGGCTGCATTTTTATCACCTAAACCACACAGAAATAGTTAATAGATGCACTTTATTCATAGATGTAATACAATAGTTTCTGTAGTCACAATATGTGTAATCAACGCACACATCACCACTACGATGATGTCCCTCTTGAAAGATCTTATCTTCTTAGCTTTCATTTGAAATTTATTATCATCATCATTTTGTAGATTCAGGATCTTTTTGCCATCTTTTATGCATTTTTTCTTAACACTGTCTTTCTAAAAAACAGCACGATGTGAAAATTATTATGAATAAAAAGCATCTGTATATCATGCCAAAAGTGTAAAAGTGTATCAAATCATTACATGCATTTGAAACTGACTGGACTTACACTGTTTTTCTTTTCTTTCCAGCCATCTTCCACATACCAGTATGTCTTTGGACAGTTAGCACTCGACTCTAATTTGATGTCAGTTGGATCACAAGGTGAACAGCTGGGAAGTACAGATGCAAACAGATCAACTTTATAATCTCCATCCGACACCAGATATGAAACCCTCGGCAACTAAAACAAACATTTTTAAAATAAAGGAAACAAAAATGTGCCTTACGTGATTTCCGGACTCTCTGAAATTGTATCAGAATAACAAGTCCATTCAACATCTGGCTTCTTTCTTTTAGCCCTTTTGTAAGTGTCCTGTCTCAAAGTTAAAGAGTACTTTGATTCCTGAAAGGGTTTTAAAAAAAAAGCACCATTTAGGAATCATTTTTAGGAATAAAGTGATCTGTTTCCACATGTAAAATGACTGCTGACAAAAAAAAAAAAAAAAAAAAAAAAATTATATATCTAGGATTAGCTCGTTTAAGCTGGTCAAGATGGTCTCCCAAGCTAGTGTTTAGCTGGTTCTACCCCTCTAAAACCAGCATGCTAAACCAGCTTTTACCGGCTTTGTCTGGTTTCAGCTATTGTTTTTTTCCAGCAGGGATGAACATAGGAAAATTTTTAAATAAAGCAGTGAGAATCCCTGAAATTATTACACAGATTTTGAGACAATTAAAAAAAAGCATCATTTTCAGTAACTGAATGCCTCAATGTTACTTGTCTCAAGGTTGTCCTGTTGGAGGAAAAGTTCCATTATCATAAAATAAACCTTGACCCATCTATGTAAAATGTGTTTAAAGTGAATAAATAAAAGTACAACATTAAAGAATAGCTCTAAAAACATTTAAAACTAAAAAATCCATTTGATCACCTCAACAAAAGAATCGTCACCACCATCATCAGCAGATCTTTCCACAATATCACGAGAGGGTTCTGCATTATGGAAAATATACATTGTTTGATGAAAATATACATTATAATGAACATATACATATACAGGAACCATAGGAGTATCATTACAACATTATGTTTTGTTTCCACTTTATTTTTAGCGTGGCCATTCGTAAATTGAATGTGCGAGGCTTCTGGTGTCATTCCCTTTCAATTATTTCAGATGTGCAAAAACAGTCTGTTGCTGCTTGTAATGCAAACTGGTATTTGTTTTGTTTTCATCCATAGCAGATAAAGAATCTGAAGTCTCGAACATTCACAGAAAACTGCTTACTTCCACATTGCAAAATAAGGTGGATAGATATAAAACAGCTCTCACGGTCTTTGCAGTGATATTCCACCAACAGGTAACTTCCCAGCGCAGGGCACGGATCTCCAAAAGATGACACATCTGTCACAGCCGTGCAAAACTGCTGTCCATTACAGAGCTCTTGAAGGACAACAAAAAGTCTCATCATTACTATTCATTACTAAAGACAGTCAAAACAACATTACTGAGGTATAGTAAAAGAACAGATGCAGATATTCTCAATGCTCTTCAAACACTAACCACTTCGACAACAATAGTAACATTACAGCAGTAGATGAACAGAATTGTCTTCACAAAGAGATTGTCTTGAATCCTCTGTAAATATTTAAAATATGTTCACAATTCCTCTGCCTAATTATGAGACTATTCAGGTCCATTAGTGCCTATTGAATACTACTGTATATCAATACATTGGTCTTTTTATTTTCCTGCTTTACATCTGTTATGATGTAGCCTATTGTAATTTTAAACCTCGGCTTTGGCAGGAGTCCTACATGTTCAGGTAAAAAAAAAAAAAAAAAATCAAGCTCACTGGAGCTCTGTTTACATTCTAGATTTCATATTGTTTGCTCGGCATTCAAATTAAGAGAAAGAAGTCAGAAAAAGAGCATCAATTCACAAGCACCACACAAAAGCATTTTCTGTTCTCTTCAGGTGGAGACAAAAAAAGACTCATTAAAGGTTTCCGTTCTCGAATTACCTATGTACTTAAAAACCTGTAAAAAAATGTTTGTTGCAGTTCCATGGTATACAGCCTATAATACAGGCCAAAAATTATTTTTTTTTAAAGATGTCTCTTATGCTCACTTGCCTTTATTTGATTAAAAATACAGTTAAAAACAGTAATATTAAGAAATATTATTGCAATTTAAAATAACTCTTCCGTTTTAATATATTTTAAAATGTAATTTATTCCTGTGATGCAAAGCTGAATTTTGAGCATCCATTATGCCACTCATAAAGCTGCAGTCTGTAACTTTTTTTGGTTAAAAATGATCCGAAATCAATTTGAGCAAGTACATAACCAGCCATTGTTCAAAACTATCGCCTTGCTTTAGCCCGATTCACAACGGTTAGCTTATAATAGATTAGACTGTACAGAAATTGAAATCTACATGCTAATACACACTACATACACGTAGTCACGCAATGCTGATGTTGTTAACATTAACAATTTGAGAACAAAGTATAACAATAATAATAATAATTTGCACGGTTTGATGTGATATGAGCGAATCGATCGTTAGATTTAATCACCATTGGTAGCGTGATTTATTGTAATGCTTTTTTCCACAGTTGGTCGGAACAAACGTGGCAGACTTGTTACTTGCTTGTTCTAATGGCAATATCCGGTGAAAATTCTGATTTGGGTCATATATTCCAAGACGTAGGCGATAATTTGTGATTCCTAAGTACAGTATCCACACCGGTGCGGTGACTGACAGCCGGACATTCACCTCAAAACATTAGATTCATCCACGCTGGAGCCGTGCACAACCCACGCAATAAAAGTAATTCTGCAAGCAGCTGCAATTGCAGGTTTCAAACAGAGATGGCGACAAAGAGGCAAAACTTACGGACTGCAGCTTTAAAGGGATAGTTCACTTTGAAATTAATACGATATAAATACTGTTCGTTTTCTCACACAAACCGCTCGTTTCGTGTCTTAGGCCATCAATGTGTAGTTACGATGGGGAATTGTTTAATTTGGATTTCTCTGTGCATGTTCTTTTTCCCTCTTATAGTTACAGTGACCTATACCTGCCATTATATGACTGACAGACCAGAACGGTTTGACCTAAAAATATCAAAATTGGATCTACTGAAGAAAAAAAAGACACCTACATCTTGGATGCCCTTGGGGTAAGCTGATAGATATCAAATTTTAATTTCAAAGTGAACTATCCCTTTAAGCGTCACATGATCCTTCAGAAATTATTCCAATATGTTGATTTGTTGCTCAGTTCTTCTCGAAAGAACCGCACTTATTTGAAATTTATTTTTGATTAAATAAAAATACAGCCTTGAGAGCACAAGGAAATTGAACAGAAAAAAACCCCACTTAATTATACTTAATTGACTGGTGATGTACCATGGTAAATAATTGCCATATTTATGTACCAACTTATTTTTTATATAAAATATAAATGTTTAGTATAATAGTATAATATGTTTTTGTTTTTTGATAGTGTGGGCCAGTACCTGCGACTACATCCAGCACACTGATCCAGCTGCACTGCTCCAGCGAAGCTGTGAGAGAGCTGGAGATGTTGCTCCTGCAGTAATGTGGCGTCTTCCTGCCATAGTAGCTCTCATCAACCTCTATCACCTGATCTGAGCCACAGTGCAGGATAGTGCTGTCCATACAGGACAGAGAGCGTCCCAATTCTACAAAAAAGACAAAAGGCATTACTGTTAAGTGTAATTTTTACAACAATATATACCATATATACCAAAGTGCCTTTAAAACTGTTCAGATTAAAATTCTTTTTATTTTTAACTTTCATTTCTTAGGTATACAATGTGGAAATACCACAGATCTCTCAAAAAGGCATGCTAATATATTAAAATATGTATGCATAATTATTTAAAAAAACTTTATAAAAAGATACCATAAAACTCACCAAACTCGCAAATGAAGTAGAATTCCTGACTACAGTTGCTCATTGTCTTCCAGTGAAATCCAGAGTCTGTGTTGATGTAGCCACAGCCAATCTCCAGCATCGACTCACTGAGCCAGTCTGAGTAATTCACATCTGAACCATCTAACCAGATCACGCTGCCTGAGGACATAAAAGTTTATGCAGGTAAAATGATGACTCCTTTTAAGGATAAAAAATACTGGAAAATGTGTAAAAAATAAGCAGGCCTACTATCATATACAGATGCAGTTGTATTGCATAAAATCTCCATTCATTTAGATTACACAGTTTTACTTTTAACATAAACCTAATGTGATGGTTACCTGTCAATCATACATAAAACAGGTAAGCACTCAAAAAATCATTGCATTTAATGTTCAATTTTAACTAAAGAATAAAAACATATTTTCAAAATGGATTTATTCAAGTGGCTCAATTGGCATAAATCTGTTCATTGTGAAAGTGATAACATTTACTCAGTTAAAAACATGGTTAAAATATGTCTAGCTGTGGAACAAGCAATATTTACAGTTTTTTTAAAAAAAAATGCTTACAGTTTTTGAAACTATGACTCCATTTCTCAAAACTCTACGCACAAAACACACACACAACGTCACACACATCTTGCAAAAGCAAACACTTCTTTGAAAACTATTTGAACTCTTCCGAAAATGGTATTTTTTGTAGTAACTCTACACACAAACATAAAATAATTAGCCACATACATGCCAAACTACACACAGATGTGAAAAATGTAAAATATATATATATATATATATATATATATATACACACACACACACTGTATACAGTGCCATGAAAAGGTTTTGGCCCCCTTCCTGTTTTTTTTTTTTACAATCATTTTTGCACTAATAACAGAACCTTCATGTCATTTTTCAAAACTCTAGACACAAAACTCAAAACAGTCATTATTTGTAACACTGGCTATCCAATGTTCAAAACTTTGCATATTGCGTTCATATCTTGAAAGAAGCCTTGTATTTGCACTAGACATTTGACTAGAGAGAAAAGTACAGACACTGGAATCATTAAACAAAATTTTAAAATTATTGATGAAATAATCAACTCACAACAGGTTTTTCAAAAAACTTTAAATAAGAAAAAATTAGATAAGAAAAAACTACATTAGGCCTACAGTAATGTCAACTGGAGTGTTCCTCATTGCACTTCTATGTTTTTATCAACCCTGTCTTGTGGATTTGGCCACAGGTTATCCACATCATAATGGATGTTTTCATTAGCTAAACATCTTGGAAAAAATCTTCTGGCATGGCAAATCCAGGCCTGACATCGGTCTTCTCCTGTGATGTCATTGCAGGCATCATCTATGGCCTGGAGAAGAGTGACTTGTTTGTGAACCTTTCACCTCCATATGGAGAAAAATTCCTTGGTCAGGTTACAGTAAGGAAAGGGGAGAGTGGGGGTAAATACAAGGTGATAAACTGTGGATGGGCCTGAAACCATGATTGCTGTCAGTGCCATCGCTAGGAATTCTGGGCCCATTGCACTGATTTTGTTATGGGGCCCCCTTAAAATCACATTCAGTGGGGGGTGGTCAGACCCCCCAGAGAACATCGTTCTGGGCCCCTCTCAACCTCTCCTCCATGTCATGGTAAAGTGTAAAGCCTGCCTCGTCCATAAATATGAATGTTTTCATCAGCTTCCAGCTCTATCACCCTCCAAAAGGACATTTACTGTAGGAAAAACAAATACTGATAACAATGATATACACTTTTTTGGGGATTTTTTTTTTCTCCCAACAGGCATCTTGAAACTGATCATACCTGAACACACTCAGTCCTCGGCTGCTTCACTTTCATAACCTAAATGTGTAATATTGTTCATCATTTTCCATAAAAACTATGCATTAATAGTAATGAAACAGTTACTTAGCATTTTGAGCAGTTGTATCAATTGATAGTTAGATCATTGTAATGAAATGATTAGACACTCATTTCAGATGTAATGTGTGAGTTGAAGTTTGAAATAGTAATACTTTGATGTTAAGTTGTGTCATTTTGAACCTGTGATTTTAGTTCAATGAACAAAAGATCTTTGGCTAATGTGTATTGTATCCAAGCATTTGGAAAAAGTGTTAAGTAAAAATGTGCATTTTGCTCATCGGTTGTGAATTATGTGTCTAGAGTTTTGAAAAATGATATTAAGGTTCTGTTATTAGTGCAAAAATGATTTTAATTTTTTTTTTTTTAATTTTTTCATATGTGTCAAACTTAGACTCAGATCATCAAACAAATTTTAATATTACACAAAGATAATGCAAGTAAATACAAAATGCAGTTTTTAAATGATGATTTCATTTATTAAGGGAAAAAAGCTGTCCAAACCTACCTGGCCCTGCGTGAAAAATTAATTGCCCCCTCCTGTTAAATCATGAAAGAACTGTTATTAACCACATTATTTTAGAAAGCTGAGTTAAATTTCACTAGCCACACACAGGCCTGATTACTGCCAGACCTGTTGAATCAAGAAATCACTTAAATAGAAGCTGTCTGACAAAGTGAAGCATGCTTAAAGAGCAACACATCATGCCGCGACCTAATGAAATTCAAGAACAGAAGAGAAACAAAATAGTTGACATGTATCAGTCTGGACAGTTATAAAGCCATTTCTATGGCTTTGGGACTCCAGCGAACCACAGTCAGAGCCATTATCCACAAATGGAGAAAACTTGGGACAGTGGTGAACCTTCCCAGGAGTGGCCGGCCTACCAAAATTATTCCAAGAGTGCAACGACGACTCATCCAGGAGGTCATAAAAGAACCCAGAACAACATCTAATGAACTGCAGACCTCACTTGCCTCAATTAAGGTCAGTGATTATGATTCAACAATAAGAAAGAGACTGGGCAAAAATGGCATCCATGGGAGAGTTCAAAGGCAAATCCAGTGCTGACCAAAAAGAACACAAAGGCTCATCTCACATTTGCCCAAAAATATCTTGATTATCCCCAAGACATTTGGGCAAATATTCTGTGGACTGATGAGACAAAAGTTGAACTTTTTGGAAGGTGTGTGTGTCCCGTTACATCTGGCGTAAAACCAACACAGCATTTCATTAAAAAGAACACCATACCAGCAGTCAAACATGCTGGTGGTAGTGGGAAGGTCTGGGGCTGCTTTGCAGCTTCAGGACCTGGACAACTTGCCATGATTGATGGAACCATGAATTCTGAACTCTATCAGAAAATCCTGAAGGAGAATGTCCGGCCATCAGTTTGTGACCTCAAGCTCAAGCGCACTTGGGTTATGCAGCAGGACAATGATCCCAAACACACCAGCAAGTCCACCTCTGAATGGCTCAAGAAAAACAAAATTAAGGTTTTGGAGTGGCCAAGTCAAAGTCTGGACTTAAATCTGATTGAGATGCTGTGGCATGACCTTAAACAGAACATTCATGGTTGAAAACCCTCCTCCATTGTGGCTGAATTAAAACAATTCTTCAAAGAAGAGTGGGCCAAAATTCCTCCACAGCGATGTGAAAGACTCATTACCAGTTATCGCAAATGCTTGATTGCAGTTGACTGCAGAACAGGTGCAGTTCTTCTTAATAATCATTTTGTCATAATACTTCATTTAAGGTTTCAAGAAAATGTTTTGTTGTATTTCTTTAGAAATACTTTTGATAATAGTTGGGTATATGTATACTGGGATTGAAACGATGTGGCTTAGTAAACGTTTAATTGCCAGTATAAAGGCTGATAATGGCTGAAAAAAAGCAAAAGAATAATAAAGATTATGTCTCATGGCAGAAGTGTTCTGTTTCCTCAAACTAGTTTGTCATGCATTTCTTTACTTCAACACATTTACAGGTAAATCTATAGTGTTTTAAATTTGCGATTAATCGTGATTAATCACAGTCCATGACTGTGATTAACGCGATTAAATTTTTTAATCGATTGACAGCACTAATATATATACACACACACACACGTGTATATATGTATACGTGTATATATACTGTATATGTATACACACACACACACGCACTGAATATGCATATAAGCCTTTATTTATAAAACGCCTTGTACTATATATATATATATATATATATATATATATATATATAAATAAGATTAATTTCAGTTGCATAACTGTGTAAAATTCATCAGTCATACATACTGTATTACGCGCTGTATTTGTATTTTTGGAGCCTGTGTGTGCCGAATTTTTTTTCTATTTTCATTATCAATATTTTTTGTCGAGCACGCTTTTGAGAGTTTTCCAGTGACGTGTGTGCTTTTGTTTTGATTTTGTTTTTGCTTAATGTTAAAATTGTGCAATCCAAATGAATGGGAAATTTCTATGCAATTTAAATCTTTAACTTTTTGATGTGTTATCATTTCTAATGAATAGAAATGCTATAATATTTAAACTACATGCTTTCAAGCTTTAAAGACTCCAACTCCAAAGTACAGAGCTCATACTTTATATACAATACAGGTCAAATGTTTAGAATATTTTTAGAATAGCCTTTTATGCTCTCCTGCATTTATTTGATTAAAAATACACTAAAAACAGTAATAATGTGAAATATTACCATTTAAAATAACTATTTCGTAATTTATATTCATTACTTTCTCAAGTGTCACATGATCCTTCAGAAATCATTTTAATATGCTAAATTGCTCATTTTTGATGTGTTATAATTTCTAATGAATAGAAATGCCATAATATTTAAACTACACACTTTCAAGCTTCAAGCTTTCACAATAATCTACTTCCGTCACACCAACCACATACCTTGCACGTCCAGAGTGAGGTTGTTGGAGGTAGACACCAGTCCTATCCACCAGTCCTGCTCCGGCTGCAGGTATTTTTGTAGAAACTGCTGGGTTTCATCATTCTGGATGAAGGCCAGGTGTCCACCGTCCCGCTCACACCAAGCCTGAGCGCGGAGGAAACTGCGCTGCAGGGCCACAAACTCATAGCAGGAGCTTTCAAATGCATGCTGATTTTCTGAGCAAGAAAGACCTCCACTAACTGCTTCGCCACATGCTGAGACGATATTAATTATGATCAGATGTAGCAAAGTAAAGAGTCTGCCATCCATCTCTAGTCCTTGTTCAAAAAGAATAGAAGAGAAATCCTGGTGACTTCCTCTATATAAAGGGTTTTGAACCCTGCCAAAAATACAGCAGCTATACCTAAATGACAACTGAATCCTTCCTGTTGATTGGCTCTCAAACAAAACCCAGTAATGCAATAGCCTAATGGATGCATATTGTGTTTTTACACAAACAAAGGCAATGTTCATTTAGATCAACCAGATAAGCCATCCTTAACCCACAGTGACGCACAACACACTATTAGTTAGTGTAGTTCCAGGTTAGAATTTCATCATCGTAAACTGAATGGTTTCGCAAACAAAAATGAATTTAGATCAAATAAGAATCATAGAGAATTATTTTGATATTCAGAACCCTGCTGTATTGTGCCAGAATAAAGATAGCATTAAGAATTGTATTCTATTTATCACAATAGTCTTAAAAGATCTAGTTTTTGTTTTGTGTTAGTTTATAATCATATAAGGTAATTTTCAGTAGGCTAGATTACAAATTAACATTATAGATATTCCAGTAAAACAACCCTTTATATGATTTACATTAGTGTTGTCAAAAGACCCGGTACTTCGGTACCAAGTCGGTACTAAAAAAACGAAAACGTCACGGTACCAGGTTTTTTCAAGTACCGGTGGTACCGAGTACCCGGTCAACCCGGTTCTTGACGCGTACGGCCCTATGATTTCCGCGATGCAGAAAACGCGGACGGAATCTCGGAATCCAGTTATAAAAACGGAATTTACAGTTTAGCACGGAATGTCACGGAATTTGTCAAAGTTTGGATGAATTAATCAAAAGTAGGTCGTTACACTTAAATCAAGTTGCGACATGGACTAGTATCTGTAAATATTAAGCCGCAAAAGTCAATTCAAATATGAATCCTGCATGTTCTGCGAGTCTCTGTGTGAGTGAGTGAATGGCAGAGATGCGTGGTTATGTTTACTACATACACAGCGCACCTGACACTCGCGGTGATTTCATCATTTGCCCTCTCAATGAGGACATAAATACATAAACAACATCTCCAGAACTGCTCTGAGAGTCACTTCACGAACATTTTACCGTTTCATTTGAGTAAAACCAGCGTCATATCATATAGCTACACACACACAGAAATGTAAAGGTATAAAAAAAAAAAAAAATAAAAAAAAAATAAAAAAAAAAAAAAAAAAAAAAAAAAGAAATGTAAAGGTATTCACGGCAACCCGTCAAAATAAAAGTTTATCTTAAAGACATTGTGCCAGAAATAATTACTATTATTTAGTAGAATGTATGTGGTACTATTACTACTGTTGAAAAAAATTAATAAATCTTTATTTTTAAAGAAATAATCACACAATATTTCTTCCATGTTTTAATTTTAACAGTAAATCCCCTTTATTTACCAAAAAAATAAAATGTGTTTAAATTTCATTAATTAAAAGACAAATTAAATTTGGGTGAAACTTGTTTACTGTTTTCGTACTTTATTACTTGCGGAAAATCTTGAAACACAATTTTAAATAAATATAAAGAATGGCATTGATTTTTGTACATTTTATTTTTGTTTGACTTTATTAAAAATAGTATGTTTTTTAAATAGCATGTTTTTGTGTTTTGCTTTGGTACCGAGATTGGTACCGAGAACCGTGGATTTTCACTGGTATCGGTACCGAATACTGAAATTTTGGTACCGTGACAACACTAATTTACATATTTCATTTTTCTCATTTATATATATATATATATATATATATATATATATATATATATATATATATATATATATTTGTAGTTATTTTTTTAAAGGGCTTTTGAACTTAAAGAGTATATGTAACTAAGAATTTTCATGTAGTAATGTTTTTTTTTTTTTTACTGCCAATGTGTGAACAGCTTGTAAGGAAACTTAAAACATGAGATCTTCCCTGACTTCCTAGGTTGTCTAGACTGTAGACTGTAGAGTTTTTCACATAAAAATCGATGTACATGTAGACTGATTTTTATGTGATGAACTCGGAATGTTTTTGGCGGGAAAATCCAAAGGAAGTGATGTTTACACACCTTCCAGAGAGCTTCTCTTCCTTTCTATGACACATGAAACAAACGCTTATGTTCAGGAGGATAATGCAAGAGCTTCTGTAGAACTGTAATGTTAATGTGTCATGCAAAGAAAAGTGATGAATTCAAACTATAATCTCACATAGCCAGATCTAGTCTATATTCTTTATAATCAAAATACCGATATACAACATTGATAGGAATACTGAGATAAAAGACAAAAAAATGCAACCATCAACGTTTTTCAAAATTGTTACTTTTTTGTCAAATATATCAGCAAATTTTAATATTAGTGCTACCGGTATTACAACATCAATACTGTAACTTATTTGCAACATTTGAACTTTTAATTTAGTGCAATATATTGTCATTGCAACATTTTAATGTAATTTTCACTAACAACTGCCACTGGATTTATATTGTATACCTAAATTCACTGTTATCCCACCGGTCACTATTGTGACCATCAAACATGTTTACTCATTCTATGACCACACTCAACAAAACTGAATATATGTGAATTCAAATATTAATACTAGACACCTTAAAGATAATGTGTACCAAAAATCTTTGTCATTTCTTTATGTTAACATACTTTACCAACCTTTCGTTTTGGAGCTTTGATGCAACCATCATCTTCTCAAGGTGCAAAAGGAAATAAACTGCTCCGGTCATGTGACAATTTGCACTAATCATGTGAAACTGCACATATTTCCTTAAGACCCTTATTTTTCCATATTTGTAGGAAGTGCACTACAACATCAGTCAGTAAGAGTCAGAGCTTTATAAATGAAACTTTTATTACGGTGGGATTAAATGGGTTAATTACCTCATCGGTCGACATGATAGTGAATTGCAGAGATGGTGGTGGAAACATATCCACATCGCGATTAGTTGCTTTTTTAATTACTGCTTTTTTATTTTGTTACTGAGATGAAAGCGTGGAGCACTTTCATCTAAACGTTAACAGTATATCGCAAAGGTATTTGCAACTTCTTTTTACTTCTAAACAGTTATTATGTGCGCGAGCACGAGCAAATAAATTGGCTGCAGTTCGCTTAATGGCCACCGGTGTCGCTAATAACAAGGATATTTTGTGAAAGTGCTCTGTGAATGCAGTTCATGTTTACCTTTCATTCCAAAATTATTCCTGAGGTGTCCCTTTTTGTAGATGTAAATGAAATTGAAAGACTACACATGTGTAGGTGTTCAGCTACATCTAGCTGTTTTGATAGTATTTAATTGTTTAGATTCGGAATATATTTCAATATAGTGGGCCTATTGTAGAAATGTAGCAAATTGCTGTCTTATCAGTTTTGTAAAACGTTAGGTTTTAAACTTGGTATATTCTGTCTGAGTGAGATAATTCATGTCATTTGATTGATATAGTCATTGAATGCATATTGTGCCAATGCAATGATAAATGATCCACAGTTTGACCCACATAGACTCCAGTCACTGCATGGGACATGGGCCCTATAGCGATTAAAAAATAAAATACAGTAATTTGTACATTTTATGTTTTAAATATTACATTGGTAACTTTTTCTTCTTTTTATTTTTATTCACTTCTAGTCCTTCATAAACATCTTCAATTGCAAAACTCTGAGTTTCCTACTTGTAAACATGACTTTGCTTGGTTATTACAGAATGTTGTTGTCCTCGTAAGGATGTCATCCTGTTATATTTATTTGTGTGTTTACAAGCAAACATGTATATTATGTACAAATGTGTGTGTACGTGTGCACAAAAGTGAGCAAAACCTGACAAAATCTTCCTTGGAGGATGTCCTTGTTTGTACAACTGGCATAAAAATAAAGTAATAAAGTTTTTTTTTTTTAGTGTAAAAAATGCAGAAAGTATTCTGTTAAGGTCAGGTTATAAAATAACTATCTGTATGTAAATAGCTAACGTGCAAACGTGTTTTTGTGTCATCACTTGGGTCGTCTCTTCCCTGAATGGTGCACATTTTCCAGGAGGAGGCAGTGGAGGAACATCTTTTGCTAAAACTGGAGAAAGACAGAGAGAAAATGAGTAATGGGCCGAGCCAAATCAATAGACATCTCTGCATTTTTCAAACATTTCTATCTATCTTTATGGGGGGAAACACTAGGTCAAAGCTACCCTGTTGGTTTTACCAGGACAGATTTTTTTATGACGTTATATTCATCAGGAGGGAAGGTCCTCTGTAAGATAGAAGTCTACTCAAAATCAACCGAGAAGAGACAACTAGCCTACTACAGATATTTTATAATTTCATGTAGCCTATTTATAGATGTTTCATAAACAAAACATGTAAAATCCTAAAATCCAAAACAAAGTTATTTTAGTTATAGGCCTATTTATAGTTTTATTTATTTTATTTTATTTATTTATTTCATTTCATTTTTTTTTACCAATGCTAAACTAAGTTTCAGAAAACATGTTAACATGAACATATTTATTGTAATTCAGGATGACAGTTACAATTCAACAAGAATAGAACAATAGATTAAAAATTGACTGTTGTAAGCAATATTTGATACATACAATATTTAAATTAATTTTCTCTTGACCAGAGACGGCACTAAATGACACATTCTTAAATGCTTATTCTCTTATTAATCGTAACATTTCATAATTTGAACTTTTTTTCTTTTCTTTTTTTTTTTTTTTAAATAAACCAATTATGTAGTCTAATTTTTGACATTGAATAGTGGTAGAAATAGTGGCGAAATTTATTTTGTTGTATTTTAAAAAAAAAAAAGAAAAAAAATTAATGGACAAGAGGCTTGTGTGTAGGGTAATATGTTTTTATTTTGAAGGAAATGATTAAAGTGAGACCCTTGGTGTAATATGAGAGCAATGACAGATTTCAGTGTTACGCGCATTTTTGTAGCCTATTTGTTTATTTTTAATTTGGTGACATATTACGCGCATTCCAAATCATCGCTCGAGCATTGTATTTGATGACATCATAAAGAAATGGAACGTTCGTACTTGTGTTAGAATACATAGAAGTGCGAGATTTCGCCGTTTTCTCATTCTGCAGTTCCCGATACAGAGTTACTTTCTAAAGTGAAAAACTGTTATCATGGCACTGAAGAGAAAACACAGTTCTAGCGCTTGGTTGTACGACTTCCATCAGAGTAC
Source organism: Tor tambroides (assembly GCA_021397915.2). Taxonomy (NCBI): domain Eukaryota; kingdom Metazoa; phylum Chordata; class Actinopteri; order Cypriniformes; family Cyprinidae; genus Tor; species Tor tambroides. Next base: position 116,483 of record JAFVLL020037374.1, on the reverse strand, counting down.
AACGCCGCCACCAATATCCAGCACTAATGCGGCTGAGAACTATCTGCCCGTTAGTGCTGGTGAGGAAAATGAGAGGAGGAGAAAGAAGAGGAGGACGGAGAGTTTTGAGAAGCTGCTCTCTCTTCACTTCGGTGACTGGAGCGGCAGCTCAGATCAGGCTACTGCACCGAGAAATGAGAGACGAGCTGAGGGTAAATCCAGTGACCATTTGAGAATCTACCTAATTTTTTAAGCTATACATGATTATCCATTCATGGGATAAATTGATTAAAGGAATTTTCTGTTCTCTAGGATAAAGTGTCATTAATTACAATAGTGCTAAAATCTACACCATCACACCATATGAAATTGCAAAAGTCACGATCAGATTTTTATTCCAGGTCATGTCATAAACAGATGAAACATGGTTTCATGTGGTAACTGAAGAATCACCATAAGATGAGTATGCAGTGTTTAATTACTATTTGAGTGAACTATTCTTTTGTTTGCATTTCCACACTTTAGATCATATTTCTCTGCAGTCCATTTACTGGTCTCTAGAGGATCATGGTCTTCAGGAACCTCTTTTCAGAAGTCTTAAAGTCCTTCCTCCTGAAGATCAGCAAGCTCAAACCCCTCCAGCTCCAGCTTACGAAGGCAAGCGTTTGGAGGGTGACCTTGAGGTATTGTCATTTTATTACATTATTTACCTGGCAAATTGTTTTGTCTCACTAAATTAATTTTAAGATGTCTTAGAGTGTATAATGCTCACTATTTAATCCATTTTGAAGTCTAAACTTTCTATGTGTATAGACATTAACCCTGATTTGTGTTTTTTTCGTTAGCCTGTTAGTGAAGGAAATGGTAGTCAGGAGAGACAGAGGAGAAAGAGTAGTTTTGAGAAGCTGCCCTCTCTTCATTTGTTTGACTGGAGCAGCAGTTCAGGTCAGGGTCAAAAAGTGGAGGTCCAGATTACTGCAGATGCCGGTGAGAGACGAGCCGAGGGTAAATCAGACAACCACTTGACAATGCACCAGTTTTCTGTTTGCTTTGTGCAGCATGAACCCTATACATCATTTTAAGCTAGATATGAGTATCCATTAATAGACACTTAATTTATAAATTAGGGTAATTTTTCTGTTTTCAAGGATGATGTGTCATTCATCACAATATGGGAAAAATCCACAATATCACACACTTGAATCAAAATTCAACTGAAGTTTGATCAGGACCACAATCAGATTTTTATTCCAGGATATGTTATCTTTAAACACAGATGAAGCCAAGCAGACATCTTTTATCACTGGCCCAAAAAGGAAAAGAAGTTATTTCTGCAATCAGGTGTACGACTCCCATCAGAGTACACTACCAACATCCAGCAACAATGCGGCTGAGAACCATCTGCCCATTGGTGCTAGTGAAGAACATGAAATGCCAGTGAGAAAGAAAAGGAAGACAGAGAGTTCTGAGAAGCTGCTGTCTCTTAAATCCGTTAAATGGAGCCGCGGTTCAGACCAGGCGATGATATATGAGAGACAAGAAGAGGGTAAACCAAATGACCATTTGAGAATGTGTAAATGAGAGCTCTGCACATCAAAAAATCCATATAAGTTTTAGCTAAATATGAGTATCCATTAATGGAAATCTAATTCATGAATTAGGGGAATTTTTCTGTTTACAAAGATGGCGTGTCCTTAATTGCCATGTTATCTATAATCATACTTTATATCAAAATCCAAAAATTCGATATGATAAGATTTTTATTACAGGACATGACATAAATCTTCATCAAAACGATGAAATGTGGTTTAAAGAAGTTAGATTTCATGTAGTAACTGAAGAACGGTCATAATATGAGTGTGCAATATTAAATTATTATTTTATTTGTTATTCCCCTCTTTAGATCATATTTCTCTGCAGTCCATTGCCTGGTCCGTAGAGGATCCTCTAGAGGAACCTCTTTCCAGCGATCTTGAAGACCTTCCTTCTGTAGCTCAGCAGGTTCAAAGACCTCCAGCTCCAGTCCACCACAGTCCAGTCAGTCCAGCCTCAGCTCACAACAGCATAGTGGACTTGGCAAGAGAAGGTGAGTTTTCTGCCCCAAACACTACACACAACACTGTCAACTACTGTTTGACATTTCATGCAATCTACAATTATTCATGTTTTAACAGATGACATTCTGAGCCGGTATGAAATCGGCAAAATGCTTGGTGAGGGAGGATTCGGCTGCGTCTATGAAGGGAAACGCTTGGAGGATGGCCTTGAGGTATTGTTATATTCTTAAAATATTTTACTACATTGTGTTCTCTCACTATGTCCATTGTAAGTCATCTCAGTGTATATTATGTCCCTTATTTAGTGCACTTGCCATGTTGTAAATGTAATAAATGTGTTGTTTTGTTGTTCAGGTGGCAGTGAAAATTGCCAGCAAGCCAAGGAACATGAAATACATTTACGTTGTAAGTAGGCTACGCTCACCGTGAAAACATACTGACAACAGTTTGTCCAAGACTGGCCACAAAGTCTATTTGGTGAAGCAACTGCATCTAACAATGATCTTTCTTCTAGCCTGGTCATCCCGCACCCCTTCCGTTAGAGGTCAGACTTTTACTCCTTGTTGACAAAGAGCCCAGAGCTCCAGAGATCATTCAGCTGCTGGACTGGCAGGACCAGCCTGAACGTTACATCATGGTCATGGAGCGGCCGTCCCCCTGCAAAGATCTGTGGGATTATGTGATGCTTCAGGGAGGCTTCCTCAGTGAGGACATAGCACGGTTTATCATGGCGCAGGCAACAAAGGCCGCTCACACGTGCTGTCAGCGAGGAGTATTTCACCGGGACATCAAGCTGGAGAACCTGCTGATCAACCCAGAAACACTTGAGGTCAAACTGATTGACTTCGGGTGTGGGGATCTCCTGCAAGACTCCGGATATGAAAGATTTTGTGGTATGTATCGCACCTGTAGTTAGGGACATGGGACAAGTTAAATTAGTATCCTGTAAACCATATCTCACAGCATTTTTTCTTTTTATTTCAAAAATACGCTGTTGTATTTCAAGCTTACTCATCAGACAAAATCTCTTTCCTTCAGGAACACCAGAGTACTGCCCACCTGAGTACTACGTGGACCACAAGTACCACGGGAAACCAACAACTGTATGGTCTCTGGGAGTGCTCTTGTTCATGCTGGTGTGTGGACACTACCCAGAACCCAGAGACATAGAGTTGATTGACTGCGGCGTCTGGTTTGAGCCTGATTTGTCAAATGGTAAGACCGGTAAGATGTCAAAGACTGTAATTGAAATCATACAAAACAAGGAAACAAGGAGGAAAAAGTAACACCTGAGCCAAGTGGCTTTATAAAAGATGGATAATACAGAAATTATACATGATTTTCTTGTACAGTATAGAATAGTCAAATCTTACAGCTTAATACAAAGAGAGCAGGTGTAAAGTTTAAGGTAAAATAATCTGACTCTCTCATCTCTTCCAGAATGCAGCCACCTGATTCGGTCCCTGCTGAATGAAAGCCCAAGCCAGCGGATTGATTTGGGGGAAATCCTTCTACATGATTGGTTTAAGGTACTGAGCTACAAATGATATGGACTCTGTATAATGACTGTGTATTTCGGTGCATTTGTTTTTATCTGAAGTCTAATTTATTTTCTAATTACAATGTTTATAGACAATAACCCTGATCTCTGTATTCTTTCTTTTTTAGTTCCAGATCACCAAACCAACATGGAGGAAAATGTAAATAGTGGTAAACAGAGTAACGAGAGGTTCCTGTGAAAGCCGCTCCTGCCACGGCCGCACCAGAGGTTCCTCTATTGGCTGTCACAGAGTTTTCAGGCTCGGTCTCTCCATCCATCAGTTTACCGCCCGGCATCTGCGTCATCAGTCAAAGCCTTAGCATCTTGCGAGGCTGCCAAACCCTGGTAGCATCTGGCTCCTCAGTTTGAGGCAGTAATATTTGTGTCTGGCAGTATTACTTGCATATTTGGTGACCACATATGTAAATACACTGCAAATAGTATTCTTTTAGAAAATATGTACAATTTGAAATATTACTATTATTGTTGTTGTTATTGTTGATGTTATTTAATTATTATTATTATTGTTGTTGTTACTATTATTGTTATAAAATTATAATTATAAAAAATTAAAATAAATACATAAAATCATTTTTGCCTGACTTTTTAATTTTCATTTTCCACCTTTATTCAGAAAATTATACTATACTAATTATATATTATACTAAAATGTTTTGTTTTTCAATCTTGTGTGAGTGTTATGATAATGCTAATATTAGAACATTCAAGTGGGAAAATATAACCAAGTAAAAGTGTTTATGAAGTGTCACGAATCCTGTCCATGCACTTCCGTTCACTCACCACCAGAGGTCACTCGCTCACCACATTGACTCTTGCACTACACAAACTGTTGCACGTCACCTCAAACTACAATTCCCATCATCCATTGCACTGACGACACACACAGCTGATTACACTGATCACACAGCTGATTGCACTGATTACAGGACTTACTTAAGCCATGGACTTCCTCTCTGTCATTGCTGAGTATTGTTTAGCGTATATCACTCTCCTAGCCATAGCTACTCTACGGAGCCCACTTAGTTGTTACCATAGTCTTGCCTTGACTGTTTTCTCGTGTTTTGATTCCTGCCTGTGTTTCCTGGATTAACCCTTTGCCTTGCCATTCGGACTCTGTTTGGATCTCGTTTGGTTTATTGCTCGTGTACCTGGATTATCTCTCTGCCTTGCCCTGTTGGATATTGTTCGCCGATCGAAGACCTACTCTTGCCCTAGGATTACTCTTTGTCTTGTCTGTGTTATACCTGTTTGCCACTGTCCGACCCTGCCTGTGTTTTGACCATGTTTCACAATAAAGCCTTGCATATGGATCCACACGCCTCTCGTCTCGTCGGCTCCGTAACAAATTGAACTTTTTAAGATCCAGAGCTTTTTAAAATCTATAAGTTTAATGGCATATTAAAAGTGATATAATATTTTTGAGCTATATGATTTTCTTTTCTTTCTAATACGGTTGTCTCAACCCCTATTCAAAATTGCTGTTTTAAGTCACTTGTTATGGTAGGGTACAAAATTGTATAAAACACAATTAAGCCACTGGAAAATCTATAAGAAAACTTAATTAGCTTGAGCTGTTACAGAAACATATTTAGCCCATGAATGTGCTAAGGTTAAGTAGCATGGCCAAGTCAAATGAGCTCTCACAAAGGCTTTAGAAAAGAAATTATTTTATTCCATTAGAAAGTCTATGGCTAGAAGAAGATTTCAATGACACTTAAAGTCATAGAGGTACAGTTGGCAGCCTTATTATGGTAATATTAATTTGGTTAGACCTGTGGAGTTCTGGAAGAATGTTTTATGGAGTAATGAGAGCAAACTGTAACTTTTTGGAACCATAGATCAGCAGTATGTCTCGTAAAAAACAAAACAAAAAAAAAAAACAAAGCATATGAGCAGAAGAATCTCCATGGTCAAAAGTGGAGGTGGACCAGTCTTGTTATGGGGGTGTTTTTCTGTTGCAGGAAGTGTAAATCTTGACTGTATGAAGAAACCTGGACATTATGGATTCTTTGTAGCATCAGGCTATTTCGGCAAAGATTGTGATGCCTTCAGTGCAGAGATGTTCCAGCAGGACAGCCATCCAAATCTGCTGAAGCTTGGTTCAGGGATTGGCCACTGAATGTTCTTGAGTTGCCTGTTCAGTGTTCAGATTTACATCTCAATGAAAATATTTGCTGGGATTTGAGGAAAGCAGTGGCAACATGAAAACCAAAGATCAGATCGGGAAGCTTTTGCACAAGATTCCAGTAGAGAGGTCTCAGAAGCCTGCAAGAAGAGGCAACATTCCAGTGGAGGATAAAAGAATCTCATCTTAATTAAGAAGAAAGAAAACTATATTACATTTCAGTGCAGTGCAAGATTACGATCAGGTCATTAGTTTGAAAAACAAAATGTTTGGACACTCCTACTAATTCTTTATTAAATATTTCACAATTGGAAGCATGGGTGTGCTGAAATAACAATGAAAAAAATAAAAAATACTAAAAATGAAAAGAATAAATCGCTAAAACAGCAAAATCACTAAAGCCTAAAATAAAATTAAAATGAAAACGGAAAATATGAAAAAGATAAAAATCGATTAAAAATATTTTATCAGTAACAAAATGTATATAGTGAACAAATAATAAAATATAGTGAACAAATATTTCCTTCAGGTTTGTAGATATATTATTTATACATAACCACGATTTATGTTCGTCTACAAAAGTAGCGTTGACTGGTAGTGTTTTTCACTCCTGAACAGCAGGGGGCAGAATAGACTTCTTCACTGGATATCTAACATTAAAACCAGAGAAGAAAAATACCGATTCAAAACACTCCCGTTTTATTTCGCTATGTTAGGGACCCTCATATATAGAAATATTATACATATAATTTGATCCGGTGCGTTGTTTCTGGTAGTTTGGGCTCTTCAGAGAGGTGAGTGTCTGAAATGCATCTCTTATTAATGTACTAGATCAGACGATTTTCAGTGCATTGCAGCTACTGAAAATCACATTTGCAGCAGCAGTAATAAACCATGTTTATACAGAATGTACTAAAGACTACTGTAATTGTCTCGGCATTTTGTTTACACCTGATTCCTGATATCGTGGCAGGTTCACAGCATGTGTCTCTGCCTTGACTTCACCTCCTGTAGTCTCAAGTGTCACTGTTTTCATGAAATCTTGACAACACTCGTTTTTTACAAATGATACAAGCTAAAGGACTCATGAAGAATCACTATCATACATGAGCACTGAGCACCGCCAGCCTGAGGTGACTGAGAAACTGTACAACTGTTTGCAAATTTGAAGGACAGAAAGCTTTCTCGAGATTAGGAAGTAAAACCTCGCGGCTGATTTATAGGATTTTGTAATGATTTTAATGATATCATCTGAATCCCTATAAAACCTATAAAAGCATATAAAACCTACTGTATCATATTCGATACATTAATTTCTAAAAACCTGGTGATACCTGATTGTGCATAATCTTCTACATGCCTTCTGATGTCGTCTGATTAACTTAATAGTTCACACTTGAGTAAGAAAAATGCCTTTTAGTATCATTTTAAAGCTGTCGACTGTCAGGTTGCTCTTTTTTGCTGTGAAATCTTTAACGATTCTATAAAATAAACATAAGAATAACTTGTGTATTGTTAGTAATATTTCAAGATGGATATTTAGAGGAATGAAGCATAACCCATACATCCGTTTTTTATTTTATTTATCCATGCATCCATTTTTTAGACAAAACATGTTAAAACGCAAGTATAAGATATGATACATTAGGCTTTTACACAGGAAGTTTATTTGTCCATCTCTCAGTCATCATTGCTTTGCTTTATATGTTTTGCTTCCCCAACAATTAAAACTACAGAGTTTTCATCATTAAACTAAGCATTTAAATACCAAGATGTATTTTTAGGATATATAGATTGTCAACTCGTAATTATATGCATTTTATAAGTAAGTAAATAGTCTGTTTGGTTACATAAATAACAATATCTGCACCAATTTGCATATTTTTATTTAGTTTGGCCCTGTCTAGGCCTATATAATTGTTCCATGCTCCATATTCTCACTTTATTATGTCATACTTTAAACATACATAATACAAACATAATACAAAACATAAAAATACGGGCAAACTTTATTTTTAGTGTTTCCTTCATATTTTGCCTAAACATTCAATAAACTGTTCAATTTTAAAGAAATTATTATTATTTTTTCTGGCAGTTTTTCATGTATCAGGCTTTACATGGTTAATAACCAGTCTTAAGTCGCTGGGGTATGTTTGTAGCAATAGCCAAAAATACATTGTATGGGTCAAAATTATCCATTTTTCTTTTATGCCAAAAATCATTAGGATATTAAGTGAAGATCATGTTCCTTGAAGACATTTTGTAAGTTTCTTACTGTAAAGATATTAAAACTTCATTTTTGATTAGTAATATGCATTGCTAAGAACTTCATTTGGACAACTTTAAAGATGATTTTCTCAGTATTTAGATTTTTTTGCACCCTCAGATTCCAGATTTTCAAATAATTGTATTTCGGCCAAATATTGTCCTATCCTAACAAGCTTATTTATTCAGCTTTCAGATCATATATAAATCTCAGTTTCCAAAAATTGACCCTTATGACTGGTTTTGTGGTCCAGGGTCACATATAACATCCATATAAGCACTTCATCTACATGTCAAAAAAAATGAAAACTAGAAATATCATGATGGACCAAATAGGAAGAAGCATTGAGTTTTATCCCCATTTTGACCTGTGTAGCGATATGTTTAAAGTGAAAAGAGCTGCACGGGGCAAACGGGTCTTTAATATATCTAAAGTATATTTTTTGTGTTATCATATTTGTAATCTTAGAATTATTATTATAATATATTTTAAATTTATTTTCTAAATCTATGTACAATTCTATCAGATGGATAAAGTTTGCTGTGTCTTTTGAAGCTAAATTAATACAATTTTAATAATAGGTTTCCATCTAGACATTACAGCTGAGGGCAAATAAAAAGAGAGCCCGCTAACAGCGTTCAGTGCAATCAACCTTCTTAACCTGTAAGGAAAGTGTACCGCTAAACAAAATTTTTGGACATGTATCTTGGCAGTACCATGTTTTTGTTGACAAATTTGATGAAATACAGGAATCTTTAATAACCATATGCAATCAACGATATATACAATCTGAGACCATGTTTCCATAAGTCTTACAATAAATGTGATCATAGAGTTACAGTGTTTGATTTATAACATTTAATTTCTCCTAGGTTATAATGCTGCTGGCTCAGATAAATCAGTCAGCTGATTTCCAGCATGAGGGAGATGCTCAGGAGGTCACTCTCTGCTTAACTGAGACTGTGGGGATTGCAGGTCAGAGCTGCACACTTTATAAACTTTTTTTTTTTTTTTCCTAAAAAATTGGCATTTTATTAAAGGGAAAGGTGTGCATATGCTACCATTCCAAAGTTTGGGGTCAGTAAGATTTTTTTTTTTAAAACAAATGAATACTTCTATTCAGAAAGGATGCATTACATTGATCAGAAGTGAAGAACGTTTACATTGTTACAAAAAGTATCACATTTTAAACAAAAATATTAAGCAGTTTTCATCATTGATATTAATAATGTTTCTTGAGCACCAAGAAAAGTATAAGAATGATTTCTGGAGGATCATGTGACACTGAAGACTGGAGTAATGATGCTGAAAATTCAGCTTTGCATCACAGAAATAAATTACATTTTAAAATATATTAAAATGGAAAACATTTATTTGAAACTGTAATAATATTTAATAGTATTGTTATTTTTACTGAATTTTTATCAAGTAAATGCAGCCTTGGTGAGCATAAGAGACATTTGAATGGCAGTGTACTCCATTATTACAGTCGTGATGGTCTATGCCTGTCTCTAATTGTCCTGTTAATGATTCAGATGGCGATCAGAGCATGGACACAGTCAGTCTGCAGGCTGTGACTTTAGCAGATGGCTCCACTGCATATATACCTCACAACACTCAAGGTATGTTTATTACTGTGCCCCCTGAACAACAATTTGAGCAGAAACAATGTTCATCCAAGACACTTTTAAGATGTAATAAAACTCAGCATCCCCTATAGGATATAAATTAACATATAGAATAGCTAATTTGTTGGTTACCTCATTTGCTGGTTATCTTTCCACACTTTCCATCAAACATTTGCATTTACTTTAACAGTAATGCGTTAATTTTTGTATTTATTATTTTAAATATATTTAAGGAAGACTTGTTCCGTCATGGAACAAAAAAAAGGTAATTGTGACTTTTTATCTCACAATTCAGACTTTGTTTCTAAGATTTGCAAGATATAAACCGAATTGTGAGACATAATCTCAGAATTGGGAGTTCATATAATTTATATCTCTCAATTGTGAGATATAAACTTGCAATTGCAAGATAATTGTGAGAAAAAGTCGCAATTACCTTTTTTTAGTGGTGGAAACAAAACAAAACAAAAAAAGGATTGTGAGATGTAAACTCAGAATTCTGAGAAAAAATCTCAGAATTGTGAAATGTAAACTTGAATTGAGAGAAAACATCAGAATTCTGAGTTTATATCTTCTTTTTTTTAATCATAATTGTGTGAAACAAAGTGAGATATAAACCCAGAACTGTGAGATAAAAAAAGTTGCAATTACAATTTTTTTTTTTATATGGCAGAAACAAACTTTTATATCTATTTGCCAAACATAAGACAGCTAAGATACAGTAATTAAAACATTAAATTAAAATGATCATGAATCATCTATAATCTTTAACTCCTGTATTTCCTGTTTTTAAAATAATCAGATCAAAGTTGCATGTATTTCTGCTTTTCCATAAAATAATACAATAGATTTTTTTTAAACTCAGTTGACATGATATTCTGAGTGAGGCATTAACTGAGTGCTGGTTGTTTTTCCCCAGACAGCAATATAGTAGAAGGACAGGTGATCCAGTTAGAAGATGGGTCTTCTGCTTATGTGCAACACATTGCTGTTCCAAAAGAAGGTATTTTACTCTTTATTATGCTGCAAATCATTATATTAGATTCACCAGACGTGATCTGGATTTTTTTTTAAATTTAGGAACAGGCTTATGATGTTATTTATTTTTTATTCACACTAGATGAGCCAAATAACTGGGCGGGCTCATCTGTATGTGATGTTGTTGGTAATGAGAGCTTAAGACTGGAGGATGCTCAGACTGTGCAGTTGGAAGATGGAACTACTGCTTACATCCACCACACTGCAAAAGGTTTTTCGTTTCCTCTGTTCTTAATATGCAGCAAGATGTTAAATGGGATTCGGATGAACATGCTTTTTAATATATCTGTATCAATATTGCATTGGCAGATACATATGAACCCAATACCCTGCAGGCGGTGCAGTTGGAGGACGGGTCTACCGCTTACATTCATCATGCTGTTCAGGTGTCGCAACCAAACACCATTCTGGCCATCCAGACGAATGGCACAGTAGCAGATTTGCACACAGATGCAACTATTGACCAAGAAACAATCAATGCATTGGAGCAGTACACAACCAAGGTACAACCAATATGATTAGGGCTAATGCAAAGATATTCACAATATGTTTGCTATGATTTTGCTGGCAATATTAAATTAGGGAGCATTGTTACATATCATATATTATAAATTCTTTTTAGCACAATCGGTCTCACTTGCTCACTTGTCAAAGTTGGTAAAATAAATAAATATGTAAAGTCTAATTATAAATCTTGATTTCTTCAACTCTGCAGATTGAAGAAATTGACTCTTACACAAACTCTGAGCTAATCACCAATGATCGTCACAGTGTTGTGGAGATGCAGGTGAGAATATAATTTCCCATGCAACATAAAAACATCATTGGCCAAACACGGAGTTGCTCAAAAATGTTTAACCTTTCTCTTTCTAGATCGTTCTTCAGGGTCAAGGAATTCGGCGTAATGCGCCAGGAGAGAAATGTTTTCGGTGTAATTATGACGGATGTGGAAAGCTTTACACCACTGCAAATCATCTTAAGGTTATTATGGCTTTTACATTTGAGCTTGTAAATAAAAGCAGTTCATAGATGACATGACAAATGCAGTGCATTATGATTACATTTTGTTTTTCAGGTACATGAAAGAGCACATACCGGTGACAAGCCGTACTGTTGTGATCTACCAGGCTGTGGAAAAAAATTTGCAACAGGTAACAAAAACACTTTGTAATGCACAGCAAAGGTACATTACATTTACATTGATTATACATGACATTTATAATGTTACAAAAGATCTCTATTTCAAGTAAATGCTGTCTATTCATCAAGCAGTCCTGAAAAAAGTGTATTGTGGTTTCCACAAAAATATGAAGCAGCACAACTTTTTTCAATATTACAACAATTATATATTTCAATAGTATAACAAATGATTCTTGAGCAGCAACTCATCATATCAGAATGATTTCTAAAGGATCGTGTGACACTGAAGAGTAATGATGCTGAAAATTCAGCTTTGACACCACAGGAATGAATTAGATTTTAAAATACATTGCAATAGAAACCAGTTGTAATATTTGTTCAAAATATTATTGTTTTACTGTATTTTTGCATTAAAACATTAATGCATTAAAACATTATTAAAAAATCCTACTGACCTTGAACTTTTGAACTATGCATTTCAGATATATTTGGACTGTTATATATTAATCACGTATAATTAATTTCCTATTAGGTTACGGTTTGAAAAGTCACATCAGGACGCACACTGGAGAAAAACCTTACCGCTGTCAGGAGATGGACTGTAAGAAATCTTTCAAGACCTCAGGGGACCTTCAAAAGCACACCAGAATTCACACGGGTACTATCTATTTATTGGAATATCATGAAAATATGAATCGCACAATACAGTATTAAGCTATCATGGAATTGAAAAGTAAACAAAAATAATAGTTTCAAAAAAATAGTTTCATATGAAGATTTGTCATATTATCTGCCCTGTTACCACTGTCATACCACGGTACCACCACAGTGCTTGGGCTCCTACCACTGATCTATTTGTTCCCTGTTCTTTTAAGGAGAGAAACCATTTCTATGTCCATTCCCGGGCTGTGGACGATCCTTCACTACCTCAAACATCTGTAAGGTGCACGTTCGCACGCACACTGGAGAGAAACCGTATCACTGTCCAGAGCCAGGCTGCAATCGGGCGTTTGCCAGCGCAACCAATTACAAGAACCACATACGGATCCATACAGGTGTGCTGCTCTTTAGCCTTAAAGGGATAGTTCACCCAGAAATTGATGTTGTCAACCTTTACTCACCCTCATATCACTCCAAACCTTGCTTTCTTAAGTGCAACTCAAAAGGAGAAATTTTAAATAATGTGTAGATCTGGTAAGATGTAAAGATTTTAAAGGGGACCTATTATGCAAAAATCACTTTTATAAGGTGTTTGAACACAGTTGTGTGGCTGCAGTGTGTGAAAACATCGAGCCTATAATGGTAAAAATCCACCCACTCATTTATTTATAATCTAATAAAATCATAAACAGTCTCTCAGGATGAGCTGTTTCAGATTCTCCCTCTCTGCACGTCACTGAGGGGAACAAGTCCCGCCCGTTAGTGACGCTGCCCTATAAGCAGAGACACAGCCCTGAGTGAGAAGCTGCTTCCGCCTCCACCATTAACGTTACTGATCACTGTAGCTGCTGGAGATATACAATGTCAGTGCCAAAGAGGCTTTTCAAGTGTTGTTTTGGGATGTACTAATGAACACAGGAGTCTCCATAATCTCCCCTCATCTGAGCAGCTGAGGACACTGTAGTTAAGCTTCATTGTCTAAGGAAATGTCCCGGAAAAAAATGGTAAAGTCCCCAATACGTGTAGGAATCAATACCAACACTTTGTGCACGAATGTCAGCTCCAGACAAAGTAAGTATCACGCCTTTGTTTTCCAAAATGCCCTTCAGAAAGAGCTTCTTGGCACTCTGTAAGGCTAATGATGCTAAAGCTACCATTGTCTCTGTCTGTTTTCACTGGTGCTGCCTTCATGAATGATCGTGAATAGGAATGTGGTGGTTAAAAGTTGCATATGAAAGCAATGGGAGTTGATCGCTTGAGTTTGTTGAGCTCATAATCATGAGTGGGACTTATAAAGTTTGTGATAGCATGCCAGCTATGTTGTTATTTTTATCGCACTGTGCTCCCTGTCTGTGCAATTAATAAACGCAAATTTATTATGCACAGTACAATCAGATGACTGACTTTGAATCAGAGTACGTTTTCTGTAAAGATAACAGGCTTGTACTAATCGTGGAATGTTTATTTGCAAAGGCTAGCACTGCTAATGCAGGAGCTGGAGCTCTTGAAACTCCACCCTCTTCTCCGGGAGCACCAGCTCATTTGCATTAAAGCAACACACTCAAATACAGAGCGTTTTGGCTCACACCCTAAAAGTGGCCATTTTAACAAGCTATAAAAAATTATCTGTCGGGTATTTTGAGCTAAAACTTCACATACACACTCTGGGGACATCAGAGACTTATTTTACATCTTGTAAAAAGGAGCATAATAGGTCCCCTTTAAGAAATAATAAATTCTGTTTCTCACATAAAGCTATCATATGGCTTCAGAAGACTTTGTAAAGATATTTAAAAAGTGTTTCAGAGATTTCCGTTCATACTATGCAAGTCAAGTCACTACACAATTATTTGGTTACCAAGTTTCTTCACAACATCTCCTTATATATTCCACAGAAAAAAAGAAAATCATACAGGTTTGCATCGAAATAAGTAGGTAAATAGTGACAGAATTGTCATTTTTGGGTGAACTGTCCCTTTAAGTATCCAGGTTATTCAAAAACTGACCTTGTGTTTTCATGACAGAAAAGAAAGTCATGTGGATTTGAAAAGACATGTAACAGAATATATTTTATTTTAATTCTTTCATCATAATTTTTAATCTAACCTAAATGTAACTATGACTTTAACTCTGTGAAATGTCTAAGCCAGTGTCTTTATTGCATGCAGGAGAGAGGCCGTATGTTTGCACAGTTCCTGGTTGTGACAAGCGATTCACTGAGTACTCTAGTCTATACAAACATAATGTAGTGCACACTCCCTGCAAACCCTACAAGTGCAACCACTGTGGAAAGACGTACAAGCAGATTTCCACACTGGTCATGCACAAACGTTCAGCGCACAATGACTCTGAGCCTATAGAAGAGGAGTCAGAAGGCTATTTTGAGCCACCTTCAGGTTAGTTTTGAAAGCTATCTTGATTATAGACACATGATCAGATTTTGATGATATTTTCTGAGTGAAACTGGGCTGTGTTTTGCATTCAGAGGCTATAGATGACCCCTCCCTGACTGTTAGCCCTGTGAAGTGTGAAGACTCTTGTCCAGAGATGGATTCTGAGATCTCTGAAGTCACAGAACAACATGTAACGTTTATCACACAGGATGGAGCATCACAGGTTTGCTTCAGGGTTATTATACACAGGGAAAAAAATGGGAGTTTAAACAGTTTTCACTCAGAAGTTCTGAATTAAACATGAAATTTGTGGTGTAGAAACAATTTGCACATAAACAACAACAAATTGCTAGTAAATTTCACAAGGGAATGGCAAGTAACACATTGAATTACACAAAATTTTGCACCAAAAAAAACGGAAATAGTGTTTTAAAATCTTCATTTTATTTACAAATTCGTGGAAAATCTGTTTTTTTACAGTGTAGGATTTGCTTCTAAAATATGTTCCAATTATCTTTGTTTTATTTACAACTTAGAAAAAAATTACAGTGTTGTTAACTAAAACTAGAACCATAAAAAACATTCTCCTTACTGAAAACTGTTGGTAACTGAAATTTGAATGAAATATAAAGAAGCTTATTTCAGCTCTTTTTCAAGACAACATTTCTAATAATAAAAAAAACAAACTATATAGATATTATACAGGGTTTCCGCGGGGTCTTAAAATGTCTTAAAAAGTCTTAAATTTAGCTGTATCAAATTTAAGGCCTTAAAAAGTCTTAAATTGTACAAGAAAGTCTTAATTATGATTTCAAGAGGTCTTAAATTTGGAGACGGAAAGACCAGAATTGCGATAAGGCTGAATGTGACGATTAAACTTCAAAAGGCTATGATTTCATTAAATAAACATGAGCGCTGCAAGTTCAAAGTCCAGTGCTGTGCGGCTTTGTGTTCTGTCTTTACCGGGAAAATATTTCTGCCAAACGCAACACCTGCTGGCAGAGAATGAATCAGTTAACATAGGTTAAACTAGTGCGCGTACGAGTTTCACTGCACAATTCAGTCAGATAAAATACATTTAGAATGATCACATAATTTAAGATATGGGGGCAGAAAATGTATAGCCTATATTTATATCATTTCATATAGTTAATATCACATGAAGAGTGCCATTTTTTTTCTCCAAAAATCAGCATGATTACAAATGTGATATTGATTTTATGCAACAGTTCAATAAACAAGAAGTTAATATTAAGAGACTTACGTTTTAGACACCATATTTCCTGCTTTTGCTCTATTTCTCCAACAAAAATAATTCCAAACACAGCCACAGCACTGTTTTGCGTCTCTGAGCAACATGACGGTGTTTCGTTCCTGAATGAATCAACCGTTTAAATGATTCGGTTCAATCGCAATGACTCACTTATTAACAGTGACTTACTGCCACCTGCTGGCGGTTTTAATTTCACATTTAAAGTATCTTCATTTTTTTTTAAGTAATTTCAAACATCAGTTTTCAACGTTTTATGTTTCAAATATCAAAACATTATTTATGCATTTGTAACTGCAGGTTAGCATTCTGTGTCCCTCTGAGCTGCATTAAACAGTGTGTAAATACATCTAAATGCCACTTCATAGGCATTGCAAAGATAAATTTTGTTGATACTTATTTCATTTCCTTGGTAACAGCCCAAATGCAAGAATTTGACTCAAAAGATGATGCACACTTTTAGAAAAAATGGCTTAAAGATAAAAATGCCCATAAAACTTGTAAAGACTCATTTCTATCACTGCTGTGAACTGACCATACAGAATATGAAGAATATCAAAAAATTCAGGAATCAGTTGTCCATGGTAATCTTTAAGATATCAGCACAATAACACACTCCGCAAAATATCGTCTAATTATCGTTATCGATAAAATCTCAGAAAATATCAAATTATCAATTTCACACACCCCTAATTCATGTTATTTAATTTATATAATGATTTATTGATGATAATTGTTAAAATCAATATTATTAATACATTAGATTTCTCCATTTTCTTAAAAATGGTTTAAAGGCTGAAATGTAAAGTTTATCATTTTACAAAACTTTGTTTTTGTGAAAACTTGTATCTGAATTGTAAATTATGCTTTTTACAGTCATTTTACAGTTTAATATGGTACTATAGACATTGCCCTACCCCGCTCATATGGTATTAATTTTATTTGTGCAGGTCTTAAAAAGGTCTTAAAAAGTCTTAAATTTGAGCTTAAAAATCCTGCAGAAACCCTGTTATAGATAGATAGATAGATAGATAGATAGATATATTTTAATCTCTATATAGATATATAGTAATTAAAAAACACTAACAAAAAAAAACTCAATTTAACTCAAAATTAAAGTTAGAGGAGAATATACAAAAATAAAATCCAATTCAAAATTTTGACAAACATTATATCAATTATACTAAAAATTAACACTGATTTGCATCTACACAGTTTGTGAGAAGACTGCATGTTCGTTTATTAAATGTTTTTAAAAAACCCTACCCTATAACAAAAAAATTTCATGACATTGCCATTAGTTTATATGTGCTGCAGCCATAGACTTCTACAGGAAATCCAGAAGCTAATCATAATACATGTGCTGAATGGGAAATTCTGTGATTTCTGACAGGCTATTGGGAATGTAATCACAATGGTAACACAAGATGGCAGTATGATCACCATCCCACCCACTGAGTCTTTGCTGTCATCAGCGGAGGCTCATTCAGTGACTGTGGTCTCAGAGGACGGGACCGAAGGACAGGTGTGTAGGCTTTTGGCTATTGTAAATTTGGGAACCAAGCAAGTATATTTATGTGTGTGGTTTTTATTTTTTCGGCAAATACATCAAAATTTCTCTTCTTAATTATCACATAACTATATTCTGCCCACTACTGATTTGTGTGCATATAGAGCACTGCAGTGATGACGAATGTTTGGTTCCCTCGACAAAAACCCAATAGGATTTTAAAGTAAAGTAAAGTCGTGACGTATTGTCAAGTATGGTGACCCATACTCGAAATTGGTGCTCTGCGTTTAACCCATCCAGTTGCACACACACACAACAGTGAGTAGTGAACAAATGCACGCACACACACACACACACATACATACACACACACACACACCCAGAGCAGTAGGCAGCCACTGCTCCAGCGCCCAGGGAGCAATTAGGGGTTCGGTGCCTTGCTCAAGGGCACCTCAGTTGTGGTATTGAGGGTGGAGAGAGCCCTGGACATTCACTCCCCCCACCGACAATTCCTGCCGGCCCGAGACTCGAACTCGCAACCTTTTGATTACGAGTCCGACTCTCTAACCATTAGGCCACGACTTCCCCCTGACTCTTACCACTGGCTTTTGGATTATTGCAGAAAATAAGCTCTGTGACCAACAAAAGTTTATGATTCTTACACATTTTGTTCATCATGATCTTCACTAATGAACACAACAGAAGCCTAATACAATCGCCAAAAGTAAAAAGCTAAACATGAGCTATGAATAACCTGCATGACTTCAACGTCACAATCACTAATTTTCTGACAGCTCTTTCGGACATTATTTGAAATAACTTTTTCTTTCAACCTCTGTAGTCCTATTAAGCCATTTGTTAGCAAATGCCTTTTTCAAATCAAGTAAAAGCTGTAAAAAACTGATATATAACTGATGTATTTTATATCATAGAATAAAACATGAAAATATCTTGAGACTTTATTAACCACAGATTAACTTCATTTCAGGCATTTAACCAAAAACCCATTCAGATACCCATTGACTTCAGAACGATGGAACTGGAAGTTGTAAAAATTCTAACATATTTCTGGGTTTTGGCCTACAAAAAAACCCATCATGTCCACAGCAGTCTATAAAGTGGTCACATGAACTGTGTTTTTTTTTTTTTTTTTTTCTGTTTTCTTCAGTTGACTACTATGATTCCAGAATTATCATCTTCCAGGAGCATACAGGAGGAGTTATCAGCGCATCCAATTACACTTCTGGCTACTTCTAATGGCACACAGATTGCTGTTCAGGTATAGTTCACTTAGGCTGGAATACATCACAATTTTGACCTGATTTTTGCCTCGATTTGCTATCTATAGGAATTCAGTGCTCGTTGCTTAAAGTCAAAGCCAGATTTTGGCCAGTTGATTGCAGTTGGTTTGTGTATTAAATGTATGTTTTTGAGGAACTGCTATGAGTCTGGAGCTAAAAAAAAAAAAAAAATCAGATCCTGTGCCCATCATACACTACACAATTTTTTGTGAAATTTGTCATCTTTGACAGCTTGAAACTTGTCTGCAGCTGACATTGACTCATTCAGACTGCAAATCAAGGAAAAAAATCTGAGCAAAGTCATGTAATTTATTCTAGCCATTAGTCACTCATTGACCTCTATCTGTCTAGCTGGGCTTATGTGTGTATTATTGAACACAGATGTTGT
The DNA here is from genome assembly GCA_021397915.2 of Tor tambroides. Lineage (NCBI taxonomy): Eukaryota > Metazoa > Chordata > Actinopteri > Cypriniformes > Cyprinidae > Tor > Tor tambroides. The sequence goes on along the minus strand of JAFVLL020037374.1, from coordinate 97,167 downwards.
ATTTGCTCTTGCAGCTCAATGAGCAGACTTCACTGGAAGAGGCTCTGAGAATAGCATCATCTTTACAGGGAAGTGAAACAGCAGAACTGGTCAATTAACTGATGAAGTATGACATAAGCAAATTCTGAACTTTTGTAATTACGCTTTCACCACAGGAGGTTAAGCTGTGCACTATGATAGCATTTCTAACAGATTTTGTTCATTATGATATAGATACCTAAAAGGCAGAAACCTGTTTGCAATTTTTAAATAAAAAGAGATGAACGGGATGTTTGGTGTGTCGTGATGCTTTCCCAATGTTCCTGCTTGCCTTGAAGCACAAGAAGCTCAGGTCAAGTTCAGATCAAGTGCTGCTGACATTAAAGCAACATGCCAAATACAAATAATACATTTTTCAGTTCAATCATTTAGATTGTTATGCTGATAATATGAATTGCATTTTCACTAGTGGTCTCGGATATGTATAGGCTACATTGATTTTTTTTGTCAAAAATAAAATATTTTTGGCGAAAATAGTTGTAAAAAGTGCAAACAGCAGTCAAGTTGAGAAATAACAATATGCATACATAATGAATGTTTATTATGAGGATCTGTTTATAATGTCAAGTTGAAATGGATCAAATAAAAAAGATTCTTTTCTATAAAAAGCCTTCAGTAAATATTTGTGTAGCTTTATTTACTATACTGTTTACTTGCGGCTATTATTCATAAATTGGCTCATGGTCTGCATGGTTGAAATGATATTGTAGTCAGAACTGCAATACTCAAGAATATGAAAAGGAAATCACTGAAAAACAATGCGGTCTCTAGAACTTGTTTGTAAGATGACTTAATGCCAAACGACTGTCAAAGATTCTTAGTACATGATATCATTTTTGTGAAACATTTAAACTTCCTCCTCTGACTTTATACCAGTGGTTGTTTGTTGTAGGTCATTTACTAGACCTGTTTTTCAGGACGAGTGGGGAATCCACCAGAGAAGAAGTAGTGTTTCCCCAGCATGCACTGTAGTTGCTGTGCCATTTTTTTTTCAGTTTGTGAATGCAGTGCAGAAAATACAGGAATTTTTTTTTAAATGTTTTCAATGCCTGCTACGTTTACACATGGCCTGATAGATGCCATCTGACATGTATTTCTGCATTCATTTCTATTTATAGATTTAGACTCAAATTGTTTTAACAAAGACTTGCAGATTCATAATGTGTGCTGCATGTGGCCAAAGATTTATGCTGTAAGACAAAGCTCTTGTTTGGTTGAACATTGTTTTAGGGAACGCAATTTAATTATCGTATTTAAATGATGTGTCCTGTGTTGTGACATACTGCATGCTATTAAATGTTATTGTATTTTTTTAAATTAATTATTAGAAAATACTTGTTTTTTGTTGTTTTTTTACACATGCAGTAAGTATGCGTTTCAGTTCAGTGTTTGCAAACAGTTTAGCATAAACACAAAAGTTATTTCATCAGAAAGGGGAAAAGTGCAGAGGAGGAAACTTTAGCGCATATCTAAATGGTCTCGTGCGTAACAAGTGGTATCACTTTATTATTCATTTACACATTGCAAATAGCCTATATTACAAAGTAACAAGTGTTTTAAAATAAGTGACGATCTTGTTCGGAATATTACTAATACCAAGACATTTACTTAATAGGTCAACTCATCTGAAAATAATAATTCGCACAAATTGAATATAAGGTTTATATTGTTTTTCCTAAGTGTTTTGTGCTGTTTGTGGCTGAGTAATGCGCACATGGAGAAAAAAAAAAAAAGCACGGATAAAAGGAACATATTAGGTTCTTTTGGTTCACATTACGGTTTATTTGTATGTAAATGTGTGAGATTTATGTAAAGCGCAGGTCACGTGACTCGCGCTCATATAGCGCGCACTGAGGGAAGAGGATCAGTTTTACAGGCGCTCTGATATCTTTAACTCAGTTTATCATGCTATCCCGAGACGAAATACTCAAACCCATCTGGTACGCCTTTACTGCTCTGGATGTAGACCGAAATGGGAAAGTATCCAAATCCCAGTTAAAGGTAAGCAAACTCGCCTACTCTGCCGTCAACTATAGAAGTCACCTGTTTAGCTCTAGTTTCCGCGTATTGACTCTCAAGAGTTTTACGCAGTCGTTTATCCGCTTAAAAAGTTACAGTTTGTCCATAGCATTGACTTTTAGACATATTTATTCATACAGGCATTATAATCTAGATAACGTGAAAATCAATTTACAATTATACATTTAGTAACTTAGACAGTTTCTCTCTGCAACCAAGATTATTCCCTTTCGATACCGTGCTACAAAGTACTGACAGCTGAACATTAGGCCTTTTTAACAGATATTTGCAGAAAATAATAGACACTATAATGAGAGACTAAATGTTTACATGTTTGAATAACGCCTGATCAGTCTTGCAAGACTTTCTCATGGGTGTATGCAAATGTATGTGCACTGAAGTGGAGACTTAGATTTTAGATTATCACTTTATGCAAAGTTGGATATTTTATCAACTTAAAAGATGCATTAGGCCCAACCATCAAAAGATGCTTTATCTTTAGTAGGCTATTATTATTTTACAACAATAATAAAAAAAATATTAAATTATTAATAATTAAATTATTAAAAATTAAAAAAAGACTAAATAAATCAACATTTTCTTCTATACAAAGCAGAATGCTTTTTCATCACTATCCACCCTGACTAAAATCTCAGTATTGAGTTTTTTTTTTATTGCTAAAATTAGTTTTGTAAATAAATTCACATGTCATTTGCATGTCTACAAAACTCATTTCAGGCATTTAAGCATAATAAGCATAAATGCAGTCAAGTGTGTCAAAACGTTTGATCACGCTTGATCTATTTTTATTTTGCATGATGATTCAACCCAAGTGGTCTAGAGTTGCTGTCTGTCTCTCTGTAGGTGCTGTCTCACAACCTGTGCACCATAATGAAAATCCCTCATAACGCTTCAGCCCTGGAGGAGCACTTTAAAGATGATGATGAAGGACCAGTCTCAACACAAGGATACATGCCCTACCTGAACATGTTCATACTTAGTAAGGTAATAAATACACTGTCTCTTATCAAAGCGCAGCCTTATTGCTGTACTTCACTCCAGCAGTTCTGTGATGACCGTAATCAGATGTTCTTGTCTCAATAAAGCCCCCTCAGAAATGTCAGAGAATGAATTACTGTGTATCTCCCATCATCACCAGAACAGGTTTTTGTTTAAGAATAGATGTTTATCATTTTCTCTGGAATAAGGTTACACGTTACATCTCATGACTCATGTAGGCCTATTCTTTTTTTGTATCTGTCTGTTTTTCTGTATCAAGACATTCAGTGGCGTCCAAAATCTAGGATTCAAAATCTGATTTAAATTGGAAAGAAAATAAATAAATGAATAATGTCATCACACACAACACATGAAAACTGTATACTATCAGTACTACTCAAATAAGTACATTTGTCACACTGTTCATATGCTCTTTAAACATTTAAACATGCTGCTACATAAAATGATCCCGTCATTAAAGCAAAAGGGCAATGTATAAAACTTTCAAGATTTGAAATTCATGCACATTTTTAGTTGAACTCAAATTGCAAAATTTGCCATTTAAAATATATTCACTAATGGTCTCACACTTTTGGAGCCCACTGTATTATTTCAGCAATTAGGACATTTATTAATGTTTTCAGCACATTTCAATTTGGAAAATTGTCCAAAATAAAAAAACAACAACTAAATACTAAATATGTGACCTAAAATGCTAAAAAACAACTGTAAGAAAGTTCATGTCCATGGGCCGTCACTTGTGACTCATGGGGCATGAGACTTGTTAATTTTTTTTTTTATCTGTCTCTTATTGAAAATGAAAATTAAATAAGACTTAAGTGACTGTTTAAGATGAAGTATGTACTTTCTGTGCTACTTGTGTCACTTAGTGTAGAATTACAAAAGTAAAGCATATTTTCAAATGCTTGATTATTCTTATCCCTACAGTATCTTACTATTTTATCTTGGGCTTTATGAGTACTAAAATGTGAGACAAAATGTGAGTTTAGCTTATACATTTTGAGAAGAAACTGCACACGTTTGACGTCTCGATTGAAATCTAATATCTTGTAAACGCACCGCCAATGTGTTTAGCCCTGTTTTACTCCATTGTCTTTCTCTGTGTATTCTGCTAATTTTCACATTTTAGCTTCCAAAAACTGTAGTCGGTAACTAAATTGCAATTTTTTATTTATTTTTTTGCCATGTAAAGTATCAGCCATGGTTCTACATGGGCTAAACACCTTCTGGCTCAGCCTGCTACATTAGCCACGCCCCAAACTCTCACTATTGGTTGAGCTGGAAAGAGATTGACAGATATCAGTGGACAGCTCGAAATGTTTTGATGGTGCTGGGAAGCTCAGTTGCAATTTTTGGGGAAATAAACCCATTTAATGGCATACTGATGAGCGAACAGTAAACTGGGTAAAGAGAATGTATTCTGACATAAAAAAAAATTACTTTTAATTTAAGTGTGAGATTTCATGCTGATTTAAACTGAAAATACTCTCAGTGGTCACATCAATTAAGAGTTTTTCCAGGTATCATGCATTGTCCTCTAGTGTTATATTCTCAACATAATTCATCATATTTTAGTTTTGGATTCGGTATAGTTGAAGATTTCTGCTTATTTTTCTCATTTGACAGACAATTTTTTTTTGTCTTGAATAAAGCGCAAAAAACCCCAAAACAATAGCTTTTAGGAATGTTTTTTATTAAGTAAAACACTCAAATCTATTGGAAGTTTCTATACCTTTTCTTCTTGGAAGTGAATACGTAACTACAGTATAATTTGCTTTCCCCCAACATTCAATCTGATGTCCTGTTCTTAACTTACAGCAGTTGTTGAGCTCTTCTGCTTCTTTTCGACTTCACAGTTTGACATGTTGTGCATTCAAAAATGCTTTTCTTTGTAGCACTGCTGTAACGTGTGGTTATGACTTCTGTAAAAGTTTCTGTTGCCATCCTGTCAGCTCAAACCTGTTTGACCATTCTTCTCTGACTTGTCTTCAAGGCGTTTTTCTCCCTGAGAAACTGCTACTTACTGTTTTTGGTTGTTTACACCATTCTCTGTAAACTCTAGAGCACTGGTCTCAAACTCAATTCCTGGAGGGCCGCAGCTCTGCACAGTTTAGCTCCAACCAGCTCCAAATCACACCTGCTTGGAAGTTTCTAGTGATCTTGAAGAGCTTGATTAGCTGGATCAGGTGTGTTTGCTTAGGGTTGGAGCTAAACTATGCAGAGCTGTGGCCCTCCAGAAATTGAGTTTGAGACCAATGCTCTAGAGTCTCTCATGTGTGAAAACCCCACAAGATCAACAGTTTCTGACATACTCGCTTCCAGTAGATCACATTTCTTCACCCATTCTGATGTTTGGTTTGAACAAGAACTGAACCTCTTGTCCACATCTGCATGCTTTTATGCATTGACAGAGATATATTCATTTTCATTGCCCATGTTCACAGATTTCCTTGCTTGTTGCCTAATATGAAATTTCTGGAATCAAAACCCTTGCAGTTAGTCAACACAAGACAAACTTTATGCCTCTGCTTATGAATTCTGCAAAAAGATTTAAAATTGTAGCCCTAAATTCGCTTCATTTTGAATATTTTAATGGCAGATCCAGGCCAACTTTGACTTCTATGAGCTGAATAAGATGTGCTGGACTTTATCTGCACCAAAGCACATCAGTAGCAAACATCTCCTCATCTCAGGGGCTGAGACCTTCAAGGTCTGGTGCATCTTCAACTTTCTGTCTGAAGATAAATATCCACTGCACATTGTCACAGAAGAGGTTGGTTCTAGTGCTTTTATTTTTAAATCTTTTTCTAATTACTTGATATCAAATGGAAATAACGCTGTATCTTTGTGTTGTAACAGCTCGAGTACTTCCTGCGCAGACTGTTTGCAGCAATGGGTTGCAGCTGGAACGAGGGCAGGTTTGAAGACTACAGAATGCAGCTCAGTGCAAAGAAAAAACATCTGAATGCTTGGGAGCTGATTGAGCTTATTGGCATGGGCCATTTCACCAAGGGAATAAAACCTCAGACTCTCTTCATGGGCATCAATGAGGTCTATCAGGAACTTGTAATGGATGTTATTAAGCAGGTGGGAGTCTGTGTTAAAGCCAATGTAAATATACACTCTCCAAAACGGGAGAAATAAACAGATATTCCTTACAAGTGATTAACTTGCTGTTTTTTTATTCAAAAAGGGATATATGATGAAAAAAGGCCATAAGAGAAAGAACTGGACAGAGCGATGGTTTGAGCTCCATCTCAATTACATGTCCTATTATGTGAGTGAAGACCTCATTGAGCAGAAGGGATGTATTACACTTGATCGCAACTGCTGTGTTGAGGTAAAATCAGAACATTTGTTACAGTATTTGTTGTAAGGTTCACACAAACAAGAACTTTGTCATCATTTACACACCCTCACATTATGGAAGCTTATTTCTGCCACACCCTTGTATCTCACAATTCAGACTTTTTCCCCTCATAATTATGAGAAAAAAGTCATAATATCGAGATAAAAAGTTGCAATTACCTTTTTTATTTTTTTATTCTCTGGCAAGATTTAGCTTCCATATCATGTCGATCCAACCCTGTATGATTTCTTAAGTTTAGCAGAATGTTCAAGCTGCTCTTTTCCATACAGTAAAGTCAATGGGTATTGGGGCAGTCAAACGAAAACAAGCAGCCCATATGACTTATGCACTATATTGCAAGTCGTATGAAAGTGTTGTGTAAGGAAAGGACCAAAATTTAAAGGGATAGTTAACCAAAAAATGAAAATGTTGTCATTTGCTGTCTTCTGTCATCTATCATTCACTCACCCTCATGTTGTTCCAAACCTGTATGAGTTTTAATTCTTCTGTGGAGCACAAAATAAGATATTTTGAAGAATGTTAACAACCAAACAGTTGAAGGTAGCCACTGACTTCCATATTAACATAGTCAACTATTTGTATTCAACAAAAGAAAGAAACTCATCCTCAATACAGATTTGGAACAACTTGAGGGTGATGATAAATGATGGCAGAATTAGCATTTTTGGGTGAACTATTGCTTTAAAGGGTTAGTTCACCCCAAAATGAAAATTCTGTCATTAATTACTCACCCTCATGTCTTTCCAAACCCGTAAGACCTTCGTTCATCTTCGGAATACAAATTAAGATGTTTTTGATGAAATCTGAGAGCTATCTGACCCTCCATAGACAGCAACACAACTGAAATGTTCTTAGGTCCAGAAACGTAGTAACGGTAAAACAGTCCATGTGACATCAGTGGCTCAACTTCAGTTTTGTGACGCTACGAGAATACTTTTTTTTTGCGCAAAGAAAACAAAAATAACAATTTACTCAACCATTCTTCTCCCCTGAGTTACGTCATCCGCCATTTTAGAGAGTATCACAACGCATACGCACGCTTTCCCCTAAGCGTAAACAATGCTTAATGCGCAGATTACGTTCATGCACGCGCTTTCCCCCCGAACGTAAACAACGCTGATTACGTCAAATATGTTCTTAGGTACTTTCCAAAATGGCGGAAGACGTAACTCTGGGGAGAAGAATGGTTGAGTAAATTGTTATTTTTGTTTTCTTTGCACAAAAAAAAGGATTCTTGTAGTGTCGCAAAACTGAAGTTGAGCCACTGATGTCACATGGACTGTTTTACCAATGTATTTACTACATTTTTGGACTTGGGAACATTGCAGTTGCATTGCTGTCTATGGAGGATCTGAGAGCTCTCTGATTTCATCAAAAACATCTTAATTTGTGTTCCGAAGATGAACGAAGGTCTTACGGGTTTGGAACGATGTGAGGGTGAGTAATTAATGACAGAATTTTCATTTTGGGGTGAACTAACCCTTTAAGTTGTTATCCACCAAAAATCATTAAGAACATTTATTCAAACTTGGCACCTAAAGATGCATGTACAACAACATTATAAATTCTTTCATGTTTCACGACTGATCACAGCGTGTTACATTTTAAATATTTTGAAATAAATGAAAGCCTTAATAGAAATGAAAGCTACAGTGGAAAAGCATACAGGATTGGAAAATCATAATAGTGAACAAATGTTGACGGAATTTAGATTTTTTTGTCTGAACTGTCCATTAAATATCTAAATTGCTCTGTATTTGCAGTCCTTACCAGACAAGGATGGAAAGAAAAACCTCTTTATTATAAAATGTGTGGAGAAAAGTTTTGAGATCAGTGCATCTGATAAAAAGGCAAAACAAGAGTGGATTCTAGGTATTACATGTCTGTGCTGGTTACACATAAGAGTTTACACTTTTGACTGTGAAATATTTGTCTATCCATAACTCCATGTGTTCATGTGTATTCAGCCATCCAGGACTGCATTGTCCGCATAAGGCAGGGCCTTTCCTCCCCGCACCGAGAATCCAGACAGAAACGCAGAGAGCTGAGAAACAAGATGAAAGCTGAACAGGAGATGATGGAGAACAGAATGAGAAAGCTGCAGTTGGCCAACGAGAGCAAGCAGGCCCAGCTGGAGGCCTTGACCAAGGTACTCTAAACCTCCTTGAGTTATTGCAAGATACAAATATAAGTTACCTGCTAAAACATCTTTTTAGGAGTATCTCTATTGGAGATATTGGATTAAAGGTACATTTAGTAGTTCTACTGTATATCTAGTGGTAGCATTGCTGTTCATTGTGTCCTTGAAGTTCTGATACCACAGTGGTGTTGATGCACTGCCATCTGCCAACGTGGATCAACACGATCATCTCTGAGTTTTAAGTAAATGACACTAATGAGTTTTAGAGAGTTGTCCACACAATAATGAGACCTGTCTAACAAAAAAGAAGCAACTTGGGGGTCACTACTTTCGTATTTTCTTTGTCATTAAATCTTTCCACCTTGTGTTTTCCATACCGATGTTTACTTTTGTCTTTGTCTGTGTTTGTACATGCCACACAGGTACTGATTTTACCGTTGTCTCTGCTGGTGAACAATAAGTGCATTCCAGTGTCTAAATTTTTGCTTTTTGTATTGCCAAACAATACTAAATGTGCAAGCATACCACATTCTGATGACTCTTCTCAAAAACACAATTTATTTATTGTGCAAAACTTTATAAATTAGTACCAGACTGAACGCCTTCAAATGGGTCATGAAATGCATATTTAGATCTTTATATTATGTTTCTGGAGGTTAGCAAAGTTTATTGCATAAAAATACAATACATTGCATTTTTGTAAAAATGATCATTTTCCATCCTCATCTTAAATCACTGTCACAAACGCTTCATTTCAAGTGATGCTACCTCTTTCACAAATCTGAGTAGACGGCCACTGCTGTGCCTGGTGAATGTTTGTTTTAAAGCTGCAATAGTGCCATATATGTTTGAGCCTGAGTCAGATTAAAATGAACCAATGCTAACACAGCAATTGCCTCCAAGGACACAATATTTGGCAATGCTGTAGCTTTCAATACACGATATTTCATGTAATACAAGATATACAAAACATTCTCGTTCAAACCTGGCATGTCGGTAAAAAGAAAATTAAGCCATGCATAATTTCTAGGTAGATCTTTCAGAAGGATATCCCTAGTGAAAAATAAATATACTTAAATGCATTTATTTCATGCTAAGTATACTACAAATACATTTTTATATTTATGTATTTAATAAAATGTCCTGCAATTGTACTTTTAGTATATTAACCTGGCATACTTAAAGTCTGCTAAATTGGAACAACTAATTTTGTACTTAATGCACTTTAATTGTGCAGAAGTACAATTAAAGGTATACTTAGTATATTTTATTGTGCTAAAGTGGAACTATTGCAAGTATACTTCAGGTACACTTTAAATATTTTGCATTTAAAACCTGATATTATACAAAAATCATATAATCCTCATCAAAAGTGACATTAAAACATATTTTAGAATTAATATTAAGAAAAGTGCATTGTACACAAGTAATATGCCAAGTAAAGTTTATTTTTTTTAAAGTTTTTTTTATATCAGTAAGTCTCGAGTTATCTGTCAGTAAATATGCTAATAGATTTGAACTACTTAGTATGAAATAAATGTATTTTAAATATATTACTTTTTAGAGATGCACAGGTTTTGGAGGTGCAGTTTGAATAGCAGAATCACTCTTGTGATTGATGGACAGACATGAGCTGTTAAGAGCACAACTTGATTTAGATATATAAATTTAGGGGCATGTGGTGGTGTTTCAGGAGGGTGGAAACAAAAACTCATATTATAAACTGGGGAGTTACCTTTAAAGATATTAAACTTGCAGTACCACCTCTATTACAATATCATTTTTGTTTTTGTTCTCTTTTCACTGTCAGTTCCCCTTCTGGCTCATTTTCATTCTCTTACATTTTTTTTGTAGTACACTATTAGTAATTAGAAACTAAAGTTTTACTTCCTTGTCTATTTGTTTTCTCCCATGTTAAACCTTTTTAATGTTACATTTTTATGACAATCCTGTTCAACAACGATAAGAAAGCTACAGAACTCCTACTGAAGCTCTTAACTGAGACCGATAAATGTGTAGATATTTCCTGAACATTTTTTTTTCTGTTAAAATAGGTTAAAACTGCCATTGAAGCCATAGCCTTGTGGTTTCAAGTGGCTCCGCTCAACTGTCCTGTCAAAAAAAAAGCCCAAATATATAACTTAAAAAAACAGCTTTGCTTATGCAAATTCTTTATTTTAGGGCATCTGCAAAAGAGCACCCCTGAGCAATGAAGCCACACTTCCTGTGTACAGGCGGTTTTGAGAGTCACTGGTTCCTTTTTGATATCTTCAGTCTCAAGGGATAGTTCTTTCATTAAGCTGTACTTTATTGCCTGTCAAGCAGGAAATACGGTTACTCCTTGGCAGCAGGAGAATTGTGTGATTATTATCTCCTGTGTCAAACATGCAAAGCCGCTAATCTTGGAAACATTTGCACTACACAAACAATGATAATGAAAAAATGCATACTAGACAACATTGCACATATTTTTCAAATAACATTAAGCATTTTAATAATCTGCACATTTCTGCTTTTAAATAAGCCTTGCCTCATATACTTCTACTGTAAGTGCATTATTGTAAAGTGCATTTGTTTTTTACAAACTGAGGGAAGTGTTGAAATGCTTTTGTTGAAATCAATTGTAATTTGTACAATAGTACTAGTGCTTGTACTTTGAGATTTAATCAGGCTCACAGAAGCCTTTCATGCTTTCATTTTATCTGGATGTGGCAGAACCTGCAGGAAGCATCAATGAGGGGTGATTTGGAGGAACAGAGAAGACTTCAGACCCAAAAAGAACTACTGGACCAATACAGACGAGACCTGGAGCAAGAGAAAATGGTAACAACAACATTAACTATGTCCCACTAGCAGACATCTCACCTCTCCTAAAAGGACCAGGAGTCCCTTGCATATTGATAGCGAATCCCTGACACCCGCAAATTATATGCAATCCCTTAAATTGAGAGAGAGAACGAGAGGGGCCCTGGTTCCTGGGTATTAAAGTGTATTTTTAGGTATTCAGTCACAAGATGTCAGAGATGCATTTTATATTTCCACCTGTTATACATGCATTTTAAATGTGTCCCCTTTGACCAATTCTGTTCAAATTTAGTCACACTGATGTCACTTTTACAGCAATGTATTGAATGAAACAACGTGGGTAAGCTTACCAGCGAGCAGTAATGCTACCTGCCTGAAATGAGGTTTTACAACATAATTTTGGGATGTATAAGTGGCCAAAACTTTGAGTAATCTATTCATAAATTAAATGTATTGCTGGTAATAACATGTAAACAAGGTAATTATTAAATATTTTTAATAAAATTGAGCCATCCACATTCAAAAAGTCAATTTTTGTAAACTCTTTTATTGTTGAAACTTATGGTGTCAGTTGATTCTAGTATTTACTTGCGATTATTATTTTGTAGTGATCATGTTGATGCATTCAGTTCCTTACTAATAAAAGAAAGAAAAAATAATGCGCTATTTCTGCAGAAAGGCTGTCAGTGTGCAATCAAACACAATACCAGTCTGCAGTTACACTTATGTGCTGCATATGTGTGAAACAGGCCTGATGTAATAAAGAAATGTAAAATTGCTTCTTAGGCTCGGATGCAGATGGAAGAGCAGGTGGTTGAAAAGGCCAATGAAGTGGAGCAGTATTGGCAGCGTATGCAGGAGCTGGAAGAAATGTACCGTCAACTGAAAAAGGCACTAGGCGACGAGAGGCAGGCCAGAGATGATGAAGAAGCCCTGCGCAGACTGCAGGCCAGGTGCACAAACACACAACATTCAGTATATACACATCCAGTAGTCAATGTTTTGGGCCACCGCATTATGCAGGACATTCGTATGTTTTATTTGCAGGCTGCTACAAGAGGAGGCAAACAAGAGGCTTGAGTTGGAGCAAATTCACCGGCAGCAGCAAGAAATCTTATCCCAGTCTCAGAAAGAGAAAGAAGAGCTGGAAAGGGAGCGGGCAGAGAAAGAAAGTGCCCTGCAGGCTGCACAGGAGCAGCTGGAGAGCCTTAGAAGACAGAGAGAGGGGGCACAAGAGGAATACATGGTAGCGGGTTCATACTAATAGAGTGTGTTTAGGGATTTTTATAATGTTTGCTGTGTCAAATCAACATTACCCATTTCTAGTATATTTTGGTTTCCAACATATTTAATTTTGCTTCTTTTACTCTGTTGCACATATGTCCATCTCATTAGATAGAACAGACCTTAAAAGTGTTGTTGGTTGTTGTTTCCTCTTTTACATGCTAAAAAGTACAACTTTAATTTTAAACTTAGAGGAAAAGTTCACTCAAAAATGAAAACTGCTGAAACTTAAATAACCATTAGGTGATCCAAGATGTAGATGAGGTTGTTTCTTCATCAGATCACTTGCTCAATAATGGATCCTCTGCAGTGATTGGGTGCCGTGAGAGTTGATAAAAATGAATGAGAGTTGATAAAAACATCATAATAATCCACAAGTGATCCACACAACTATAGTCCATCTTGTGAAGTGAAAAGCTGCATGTTTGTAAGAAACAAATCCATTCAAGACGTTTTAATTTTAAATAATCACGTCCCAAATACAAGTCCATAATGCATAAAAATGCTTCCATTTTCTGTTGTCCACTCACACTTTTAAACAGTGCTTGATTTGTGCAGATCCAATATTATAAATAGGGGACTTGTATTTTAGCTAGAATCAATGATTTGAATTTAAAGACGTCTTAATCATGAAGTTGTTTATTACAAACATACAGCTTCTCACTTCAATGGATTCATGAGGATTACTTGTGGATTATTGTGATGTTTTTATCAGCTGTTTGGACGCTCTTTCTGACGGCACCCATTCACTGCAGAGGATCCATTGGTGAGCAAGTGTTGTAATGATAAATTTCTCCAAATCTGTTCTGATGAAGAAACAAACTCATCTACATCATGGATGTCCTGAGGATGAGTACATTTTCAGCAAGTTTGCATTTTTGGGTGTACTGTTCCTTTAAGGTAAATGATCAGAATTTCAGTGACTTTTATTGTTTTTCAGGCCGTTACAAAGAAACTGGAACGGGCAGCTCACAAAACAAAGAATTGGAAGCACAAAGTCTCTAAACATGAGGGCCTACTTCGAATCATTCCACCAGGTGACCGAGTGTAAACTTTCTCAGATGGCAGATACCATTTCCAAAAGCACCAGATTAATGTTTTTCATGTATTTCTCAGGCACCAAGTCCCCCACTAAAATGACCAACTGGGGACAGGCAGCGTTCACCGAAACAGAGCTGGATGAGCTGGGGAGGATTTGGCAGGAGAACAAGAATAGATCATATGATGGACAATAACATCTAAAACATCCATTTCTTATATTTATTTTGTGTTTGCCTGCTAGTCATCATCTTGACTCTTGTTACTGCTTAAATCTGCTGTTACTAAAATGTGTTTTTATTCAACCTTTTATTAATCATGTGGTCTTATAATGGAACATTAGCAGATAAATGATGTGCAGTTGATTGTGTTGATTTTATTTTTGAGTTATCAAATTAATGTAAAATGTGACATCCATACCTTTTTATACTTTGTTGTAAACATTGTTGTTGTTGTTGTTTTTAAACACACTTATAAAATGTAAAATTATTATCATTTAACTTCAGTAATTTCAAGTGTATTCACTTTTAATGTGAAATATAGCTGCTCTGGGGCAGTTTGGAGGTGCTAGTGCTATCAAAGCACCTGATTCCTACCGTATCCACTAGATGTCCTCGTTGATACACAGATAAACCCATAAGACCGGTTCACCTAGTTTCTGTAGACTAGAGTCAACAATTGCCAAAAGATACATAACTGTGATACTGTGTTACTCTTAGCAGTGCATTTAGCTCAAAATTTGCTTTTTAACTTCAGCTTGTTTGAAAATATATAAAAGAATAAATCACGTTGTTCATGATGGGTTGATGTGGTTCATTTTGTCTTCAATCTCTTTGTCAACCAGGATGAATTTATTTTAATATTCTGATAGCATTTTGCATGTATGCATTTGACAGATGCTTTAATCCAAAGTAGCATACATTGCATTCAAGGAATGCATTTAATCAGTTCATGCATTTTTTTGGGAATCAGACTTATGACCTTAGCATAATGCCATACTGTAAAGTTTGAATTTTGTTATCTTTGTTGTTATTATTATTGCTGTAAAATAATTACAGTGCTTTTAAATCTTTATTTTACTTTATTTTATTTTATTTTACTCTGGTGGATGTTGTTAGGCAGGACGCCAAAAAGTAACTATAAAATCACAACAACTAGAGTTGTTATTACCTAGAGGTGTTACAAGTGGTTTGATGGTTTTATAAGTTGGATATCAAACTGTCAAAGTAGCCTGATAATGGGCACATTGTAAATATCTGGCGCCTTAATAAATCAAATTTTATCACTCTGCTTTTGAGTTCTAGACAGACTGTCAGTCTATGCATTGTAACTTGCAGAAAGAGTTACAGTCCCACATGTTTTTGAGTGATTCTTTCTGCAGGTTACATCTATCCACCAGTAGGGGGCGACAAAGTGATTTTCTTTATGAGTGAATCATTGAATCATTTATTCAACCGGTACATTTGAACACTGATTCATTCGCGAACAAAATTCCACTGTTGTGTGTTTGAATGCTCGGAGACCATGCGACGGTTGAAACTGTTTTTGTTGGCAAAGTAAAAATAGACAATGTAAGTACTAATATTGTCTCTAAAAATGTACTTTACTCAATATAATGTTTTTTTGTTTATTGAATATCAATTTTAATCATTGAATATCCCCTCTTTGGTTCCTTCGGCTTGGCCGTAAATGTTAGGCCTAACGTTACTCATTAGAACAACATCAGCAGTTTTCTTTTACCAATGCTTTTAGAGTGACTTGAAGACTTGTGTTTTAATAACCTTATTTTGGACATAAAAACTGACATTGGCTGAGACATTTAACGTTAGTGGTGCGCGAATTTAGTAGAACGTTACAAATCAAATCACCGCACTCAGTAAGAAATTAAAAATTACAATTAAGCTTATTGCAGTATATTTTAAACATATAACGTGAAAAAAACTAATTTTAATAAGAAAAAAGCATCGTGCCAGCCGCTAAAACGTTCAAAGACATGACTGAAGAGTGGTCAAAGCGCGCGAAATTCACTGAGCGGTTTTTAGAGAGCTGGTGTTTGTTAATTGCATTGCGAATTATGTGAGCAACATGTTGATGGAGTGGTGAAATATGCAAAAATATTCATATTTTATTTTGAGCCAAGTCCCAAAATATCTAAAAAAAACAACAAAAAATCAATCTCATTATTGTTCTAAATAAGCAAAGTATGCAGGTACAAGCAGTATGCATTGAATTTTCTTGAGAAGACTTTCTATAAATTTGGAAAGGCTTAAAATATTTTCATACCAGACTTGTTCAGAGATCTATCTATTTTAATGCTCTCAGTAAGGAGCTGAGGGAGAGCAGGAGGATGGGAGAAGGCCAGGAGGGACCGACCGCTGATGTGGAGGTGAGTGACATAAAAGCAAATATCCGATGTGAAAGGGGAGCCTTATCTAGAAAAATATATGGCCTTTCATTTATTTATTTATTTATTTACACTTCTATAGAATTCAGTGACCACTCACTTTCAGCAACCTAAGTACAAGATCTCATTCATTTTTTTTCCTTTCAACAAAACTCTTTATTCAACCCTTTATTTACTAAATCAGCCAAATCAGAAATGAATTAAAATGAATGAAAACATAGGATAAGTCTGAGTACTTAAACTTTTGATTAAATTAAGTGTTAATCCATGACACATTACCTATATAATAGAGTTGACGTTAAAAAAAAATCTGAAAATACAGCATTACAGAAAACTATCACTTGACATTTGAAATGTAAGATTAAGATTTATTGAAAGTATAAAAATATATTTAATACAAATACAACAGTCTTTTTGTATTAAAGTCAAGATGCTGGCCATAAAATCACCAAGACATCTTAAAAGGGCACAGGAAGCATACAAGGCCAAAGATAAAGAAGTCAAGTGAAGTGCCAAAAATGACAAGAGGGCCTTTGTAGAGGAGCTAGTTGGAGAAGCTGAAAAGCGGTGAGATGAGTGTTGTGTACAAGATCACCAAACAACTTACTGGTAAAATGACAAACCATTCCATGCCTGTTAAAGACAAAAATGGCATCAACCTCACCACCGACCAAGAAAAAGCTGATACTTCCATGAAATACTCAACCACCCAGAGCCAGATGACCCTGCTAATCTCTCTGCAACAGGTGACATTCTCGATATTGATACTAGTCCCCCAACTGAGACAGAGGTTAGGCTCTCCAGCAAAGCCATGAAAAATGGAAACGCTGCAGGAATGGATTCCGTCTGTGTTGAAAATCTTAAGGCTGATACCTCATGCAAGGTTCTCACAGGCCTCTTGAGAAATATCTGGGAACAAGAGACCATCCCAGATGACTGGAATAAAGGCCTCATTGTGAAACTCCCCAAGAAGGGTGATCTTCAGAGCTGTGACAACTGATGTGGCATCACTGGCTCTCAGTCCCATCAAAAGTTTTCTGTAGAGTTCTTCTATACAGAATTGACTAAATTATGACTTTAAACTCAGACAAGAACAAACAGGATTCAGAAGTGGAAGAAGGTGCGTAGACCAGATCTTTACATCATCGAACAATGCATCAAGTGGAACACCCCTCTGCACATCAACTTTATAGACTTCAAAAAAGCCTTACACCACGACATCCTATGGAAAATCATGCTATGCAGAGTTCCACCAAAAATGGTTTCGCTGATGAGGCTGTTCCACAGGAAAATCAAATGCAGTGCCATTGTAGATGGACACTTGTCAGAATAGTTCTCTGTAAAGTCTGGTGTGCAGCAGGGCTGTATCATCTCTCCAGTCCTCTTCCTAGTCACAATCAATTGGATAATGTGGAAAACAACCGCTGACAGACCCAGAAGCATCCAATAGACCCCCTTCTCACAGCTTGAAGAACTTGACTTTGCCAATGACCTTGCTGTATTCTCCACAAAATTCAAACATCTCCAAGAAAAGACAGACAGACTGAACAGCTTTGCCATGCAGGTGGGCTTGAACATCAGTCCATTCAAGACCAAAGTTATGTGCATTAATTTCCATCCCTAATGCACCAGTCACTGTCAGTAACAAACCATTAGAATGTGTCAACAATTTCACATATCTAGGAAGCCTGATTATCAAGGATAATGCGGCACAAAAAGACATACAAGCAAGGCTCGGAAAAGCTAGAGGGGCTTTTGCCAGACTAAACACGCTCTGGAAATATAGGCAATACAGCACCACAACAGCAGTTTTGTCAAACCAGTCCTGTGTTGGCGAGTTACTATGGGAGACATGAACAAAATCAACACCTTCCACAATGGATGCCTCAGAAGGATATGTCATATATTCTGGGCTATGAAGATTACCAATGAAGAACTATACAAGAGAGCAAAGAACCACAGCATGGTCATTGAGATCAAGCGCTTTTGCATGACTCACATCCAATGGTTTGAACATGTCCTCAGAATGGACTAGGACCAAATTCCAAAGACTGCCCTGAGATGGACACCACCTAGCAGAAGAAAACAAGCGTGACCAAAAACAACATGGAGACATACAGTGATGGCAGAACTAAAGGAGATGGGTCTGACATGGGCTGAGGCACAGCATGCTGCAAATGATCGAGCCAAGTGGAAACAAATCATTGATGCTTTATGTCCCACTCAAGACGAAGAGGTGTAAGTAAGTAGTTCTTCACCTACGTTATACATGATTTTTTTCTAATTGAAACAGCAATCACACTGTGGCGACTGCCAGTGAGTGCAGACAGTGAAGTTCACGTCGCCTCATGATACATTTGGGTACTACAAGGTAGGTACACCTGTTAGCACCCAAAAATGACTTGCTACCACACTGATTCCAATGAACAGCATTTAAAGGAATTGTTCACACCAAAATGAAAATTTTGTCATCATTTACACACCCTTATGTCGTTCCAAACCTGCATGACTTACTTTCTTCTGTGGAATCTTCTTCTGGGAAATCTTTTTGAATGTAAAATGGGTGTCAAATGTTGTTTGGCGTCCTGTGTTCTTTTTCATATTTAGTAAACAATCCTTTTAAGGCTGTATTTGTCAAAAATGTTTGTATAGGTCTTGTCTATTCTGGATTAAGCATTTATTCTAGTAATAGAATGAATACTTTTTGGGAATGAAGCCTAGCAGAGGCATAATTAAATGTGCTATATTAGAAGTTAATGCATTATTAACAATATATGTGACCCTGTACCACAAAACCAGTCATAAGGGTCAATCTTTTGAAACTGAGATTTATACATCAAATAAATAAGCCTTCCGTGGATGTATGGTTAAGTATGTTAGGATAGGACAATATTTGGCTGAGATATAACTATTTGAAAATCTGGAATCTGAGGGTGCAAAAAAATCAATATTGAGAAAATAGCCTTTAAAGTTGTCCAAATAAAGTTCTTATCAATGCATATTATTATCAAAAATTAAGTTTTGATATATTTACGATAGGAAATTTACAAAATATCTTCATGGAACATGATCTTTACTTAATATCCTAATGATTTTTGGCATAAAAGAAAAATCAATAATTTTGACCCATAATGGGTCAAATTTTTTTTGCTACAAATATACACATGCTATTTATGACTGGTTTTGTGGTCCAGGGTCACATATAATAGTTTAAAATATTCAAACTAGTCTCATGCAACTGACAAGTCTGCAGATTCAGATCTAAGTTAATTTATCAAGGCAATGTGATGAACGTCCTTTGAACTTTGTTTCAGAAAAGAAACTGAAACTCATTCCATAAATGCTGACAAATTAGAACAGTTGAGAAACCAGATTCCCGAAAACATGTCCTTACAGTGCAACATAAGACATGCAATAGACGCTAGTCTTCACAAGTGAGTGTCAAAAAAAACCAGGACTATATTACGCTGTGTCTTTGTTTCTGGCACTAGGCAGGAAAAGAGAGCCCACGTGCAATTCTTAACGTCTAATACCAGCAGAGATTGTGGCATTAGCTGAGCTCATCTGTGGGTTTAACAAAACAAATATTAGACATTGGAGCCGTGACACTAAAGTCACACTCAGAACTGCAATGATGCAAATGAAAGGGAACAGTTCATTCTTAGGCCATAGCTGGTATGGATAACAGGCCTTGACATGTCAGTTTAACTTGCGCTGAGGTCATTGCCGTTATAAAGGCTTTGGACAAACACAAATTACAAGCACACATTGTTTTTGTGTGTTGAGCAGTCAATGGTTCTCAACTGGTTTTGTTTCAAGACTTTACACTGGACATCAAGGATCAAAGTACCAAAATCAGAAGTAAACTGAAATGTTCTTAAAATTCAATATATTAATATAAATGTAAATGTATGGTATTACTTTAGTATAGGGACCAATTCTCACTATTAACTACTAGCTGCTTATTAGCATGCCTATTAATAACATATTGGCTGTTTATTAGTACTTATAAAGCTCTTATTCTGCATGACCATATTCTCTATACCTAATTCTACCCAATACCTAAACTTAACAACTACCTTATTATTAATAAGCAGCAAATTAGGAGTTTATTGAGGCAAAAGTCGTAGTTAATGGTTTGTTAATAGTGAGAATTGCACCTTGAAATAAAGTGTGACCAAATGTATTAAAAATGCTTTTGTCATTTTGTAAAACCAGTAAACACTTCTCTATAATAGAGAAATGGATTGCTCATGACATCGTAAAAAGTGAAGCCTCTTCTCCGCCATATTGCTATTCCTCTGTATTCTTAAATATTCTATTGAAATAACGATGGAAATAATACAATTTTAATGAGAAATCATCATAAGTCAGCGTTTTTATATCTGAAGTCTCTCTGTACATTCTTACAATGCAAACATCCTAAGCATGTAAATGGTTATTTGTTTAATGTTGGGAATTGCCCCTGCTTATGAAAAAGATATGTTCATATATTCATTACAGTAGTCAACATCAGATCTGTGGACAGACATAATATTTCAGAATATGTATTACAAATGTCAAAATGCTAATTCTGAAACCCAAATAGAGATTTATGCTTTGCCCACTACCTTTATTCCCACTACCAAACTGTTTGCGTCCAGCGGATACTCTCCAAAATGGCGCTACACTGACACAGAGGAGACGAATTGTTGAATAAAGTTGTTATTTTTGTTTTCTTTGCATACAAAAAGTATTCTCGTAGCGTCATAACATTACGGTTGAACCACTGATGGCAGATAGACTATTTTGACGATGTCTTTAAAGGCAGGGTATGCAATTTTCAAAAACGTTTTAGAAAACCGAGTCGGGGCCGAGTCCCATGACAAACGTGTAGCCAATCAGCAGTAAAGGCTGTGTCTACTCGTGATATGGAGGAGAGAGAGTTCAGTGAACAGCCGAGCGACAGAAAGATAGAGATGGCGGATAAAAAAACAAAAAGAGGAAAACGACTGCGGAACGATAAGGCAAGAAGTAGGACCCGTGTAAATATCGGATCAGCTTTCCAGCGCTGGAGAGAACTCAAGGAGCGGAAGGCCTGCGATCGGACGCCGAGGTTCCTTTGTTTCTTCTCGACAGATGAGTAACACCGCGTCTATACCGGACGCGCCGCGACGCAACAGCCAAAGCCTGCCTACACTGGACCCGTGTATTTCAGGCGAGAACGTAATTGTTTAAAAAGCAAATCTGCGGTTTATTTATAAAAACAGCGCCTATTTGAAAATGTGCTTCGCCGATTTTGGAGACATGAGCTGCACGCGATCACCGGGCGCTCAGTGCTCAGGTATCCCGAAGAGAGGAGCATAACCTCGGCTAGTCCTTCTGACATTCGCCGCTGGCTCTGATGTCTCTGTAGTGGATAAACATAAGACATAATTCGTTTTTGGTAAATCTAACAGGTAATCTTTTGTCTTTATTCTATTGTTCTATTAATATGTTTAAACCAAAATGAATAGAGGCAGTGCATGGTGTTTGCTATTTCGTCTGTAAATACAGTGAGGAAGATTGCAGCAGCCAAGGCGAGCTGATGTTATCAAGTACGCTGCTCTTTGCAGAATAACCGGACTTGCGTCGTTCCGTCTGCAGGAGTTCACGCTCTGAGTTTAACTCGTGAAGTCCGAACTACTGAGGATGCAAGTCCGAAATTTGCGTACTTGGTATTAAGAAACGCGCACAGACCTAATATTACGTCACCAGACCATTTGCCTAATCTTCTCGGTAGTTTAGACCACGGTTGAAACGCAAACAGTAACAGGTCTGGGGGGAAAAAAGTTCCTGGGACATATGTTCCAGGTAATTTCGTGAAGCGGCTTATGTTTCACGACTGTCGTTGCCTGGGTTGCGTAGGCTACATATATGTGGGGCGGATCTATCAAAATAGGGGCGAGACCCTTTTGGGGTAGGGGCGTGTTTGTTTTGGTGATTTCAAATATCAACATTGGCTTCCAGAAACTGCTTACCCTGCCTTTAATACTTTTCAGGGCCTTGACAGTGTTATTTATTTGGCAGTCAATGGGACAGTCACAAGCTGGTTGTCATCCAAAATATCTTAAATTGTGTTCCGAAGACGAACAAAGCTTTTACGGGTTTGGAACAACATGGGGGTAGCTGGTAAGTGATTAATGACAAAGTTTTAATTTTGAGGTGGAGTAACCCTTTAAATAGTGGAGTAACCCTTTAAATAAATTTTTTCGCAGATGGAGGCATGTCATACAACCTGTCCATGTTAGCATCTGCCTAATTTGGCTGTTTAAAGTGACAGATTAATGTGCAGCAAAATACAGTGGGTCTTATTGACAAATAATTCCATGGATTATTTCGTATTTGTGTGCACGAGAACTTCTAACAAAAAATTTCTACCTAATTTTAGTGGTAATGAATTTGGAGTGTTTTAAATGAGCGACTGGGTGCCTGAGGTTATTAATTTGCATAAAACACGCCCAAACCATCTCATATAAGGGCTTTCTGCACAGTCATTTTCTTTACAGCCTTTTGTTGCTCTCAGTAAACATATGACGCTCCCTAAAGATGTGCAGCAAGATACTCGCTACTTCATGCACAAAAACTGAAACTCCAAGTACGTGTTCTTCAAGGGCATCAGAAAACATTGCGGCAATAGCTCCTTTAAAGGGCTTGTTTGTTTGCATGACTGGCTGTCATTCAAATGATATACCTCTAGGCCTAGTCTTACTCAATAACAGATGAATGAATCTGATAGCTGCGTGCTAGTCATGCTCAAGTTTTCCATAAACTATCATTCTGTTTTTCTCCTCAGAAACGTGATGACTAATAGAAGATATCACCGTAATTGAAAGCACACAGATAAACCGACACCCATGAAATTACTTCACATGTTGGGTTTTGAAAGCACAGTTTGACTTACTTTCGTATAATGCAAAGTCTATTCATGAACATATCTTCAGGCAGAGGCTGTTTTTTGGATGTTTTCTTGATGACTTCATTGTTTAGTGCTCATTGTGGGCTTGGTGGGTGGTATATTTTACAGTCCACAGCCGTGCTGGCTAAATGATATCAATACATGGGTCTTCACAGATGACTGACACCAAGTGAAAGCCAACAGTGCGTCTGTTCTAACTGCCTCTCACAGAGGGAATAGCTCTTCCATTGTAAATTAACTTTGGGGATCTTTTTGGGACTCCATTAATGCCCTTTCATATGAATTTAGCATTCCCCAACATTGGCGATTCCAACCTTTTCTAGTTTTGCTGGTGTGACCCATTCAAGCGTAACCCAACCTGATGATAATCATGTTTTGTTGATGGATTTTGATCATTCCCCTAACTACAGCAGTAAAGTTTATGTTAGATCATGGTGAGTTACTGTAGAGTGCCGTTTTTTTGTAGGAAAAAGCCAAGAAACCGGTTATCATTGTAGCGCTTCCTGTTCCATCGTCCTGAATTTTTGAATGGGTTTTTTGATAAAACAAGATCTGATGTTTACAAAAGCTCAAGATATTTTCATGTTTTAATCTACAAAATAAAATACATCAGTAAACTTGATTCTTTTAAAAGCTTTTAGTTAGCTTGAAAACAGTAGTTGCTAGCAAGTGGCTAAATAGGTTGTCCGGGACAATAAATGTAATCATGCTGACCAGGTAAAATCATTTACTTCAGTCTGCAGTCATCGCCTTGCAAACTATACTGGCTCAAATTTTTTGGTTAAAAGACTGAAAGAGTTGTCAGAAGCTTAATGGTTGTAATGTTGAAGGTGGTGTAGTTTATTTAGCTTTTTACTTCTGGTGATTATATTTAGGCTTCAGAATAAAAGTTGTGTTGATTTGTGATGAACAATGTGTAAAATTACTTTTGTTGGCCACAGAGATTATTTTCTTCAATGGAAAAATCCTTCTTGGTTTTTGTGGAGGGAACCAAGGTGAGGCTAACTTCAGGGTTGGCTTACAAAAAAACATCATCGCTGCAGCACTCTGTAAGCCAAGCTTACCAAACCACAGCCATTTACCAGCTAGCTAGATAGGGTGCTGACATGACGGCATTGAGCATATAATGTGATGTTGATTCTTTTTTGGTAACAGGAAGTGGAATGACGTGACCTATCTTTGGGACAGGTGTGTTCTGCACGCCAGTGCCACCTGCATTCGGCCTACATGTAATCCCCATTCTGCATGCTTTTGTCACACTTGCATTGTTCGCATTGCTGATTTGTGAGCAGTCAGACACTTTAGTGTTTAGACAAGAACATCTGCCATGTGTGGCGGCTGCCAACAAGAATCCGAAGTATGTCAGACAGTCGGATTTGCTCTGAAATTCAAGTTAAACTATGACCAGCCAGTATTAGTGCCCGGAATAAACAACGACCGCTTGTGATAAATGTTTCATATTTATATGAGCACACAGTTCTTAACAATCTGCATGGAAAGTTCGTCTTCATAAATGGTTTAAATGTGACCTCTGTTATGACTTCAGTCACTGAAACATCCAACAGATTCATAAGCCTCCTGTGACGGCCAGTTAACCGCAGTTCCTCCAGAGCATCCCATTTGTCCCATTCCAAGCATTCTGGAGGGATTCCCTCTTCCGCTGCTTCCCTCTCTAATCCTCCAGTCCAGGAGGCATCTATATTTGGAGAGAATTGTGAGAGCCCCAGTCCAGATGTTTTGCCAGGCCGACACCTGCTCTCAATACAAGTCAGCAGGGAACAATAGCCCACATCATGCACGTCCCCAATGCTCTTGCAAACCTCAGTTCCATCAGATTTTTTTTCTGGGAGCGTAGAGGCGCTGCAGTGTCTCGTCTCAAAGGCGCCTGTGGCCTCTCTTACTTATACATTACTGCAAATGAGACCACTTGGCTGTGATGGTTAGATGCGACCTGTTAGGTGTATCCAACAAGAATTTGTAGCTGTTTCATCTTACTGTTTATTAAGTGAGATATCCTGTTCAGAACCCCGGAAGAAAGACGAGACTTATTGTGTCCCTGTTTTTTTTTTTCAATGGAAGGCATGTATTACATATGAATTGGCTGAATCACACAGTGTATCAAATTATACAAGCTGACATGCTGAAGGCAATGCCAAATGATGACAAACTTGAACTGCCCTGGCCTCTACAGTGACATATTTGTCTATTGAGGTCTGAAGAGAAAAGCAATTATTGTCACTTAGCATTCCTTTACTGTAACATCTGTTTGTGGCACAAAATTCACTTTCGAGGTTTCGTATTTCAATGTTAACCTTTAAATATTTTTAGGATGTGCTGAATTTGTTTTGCAAAGATTGAGTAGCAATGGTTTATTAATGATTAAAAGCACTGTTTTTTGGAAACGCTGGTCTCTTCTGGGATGTCCTCTCATGAATAGAATTTCCTATTGGCCTCATTCATGAAACATGAGCAGAATGAATTTCTGTGCAAATTATTCTTATGTAATTTGTCTCGTTCAATTCAGTGCAACAGTTTACATGAGAACGTATGAATGATGTACACAGAATTTGATCTTTTTTAATAAGGGCAAGAAGTTTTTTTTTTTTACCCATTGATGTTTTCTGATGAATTTTGATTAAAAATACAGTATTTTAACATTCTATTAGTGTAAAAATAACATATACACTTATGTAGGGCAGCTGCGTGCTGTATTCTTGATGTAGTCTTCTACACATCCAAAACAAATCAAGCAAATGTTTTAGAAATGTTTTATGTATTCGTTATATGACAACAAAACTTTAAAATTTCAACATATCAACATGGATGAATTTTCATTTCATGCCGACTTGAACGTTACACCCTGACTGGCTAAGATAGCTTTTAAAGACTGTAGTGGATATCATTCATCAGAAGCTTTAGGTTGAATTCATGGTTTAAGACATGTTTATGCAGCTTGCATGAGGATTATACAGCATTTCATGGTGCTTGATGACAATTGCTTGCGAGAGCAAGATTGTTCTTAAATATCGGCAGAGGAGCTAAAATTATGGCCTCTAGTTTCAAGTCTATATATGGTCCAGGCTGTAAAATGATTTTGACAAAGTAAACCAAAATTACATTTCGGCACGTCAGGGCAAGCCAAATAAAACCCACAGTCGGGTCAGCACATTTGCAAGCATGCTGTCCTGTCTCATGGCACTTATGTGTGCTTGCATTACTGTGGCTGTGACAATCCACAGTGCTCAAGGGGCTGATAGAGTTACTTCCACGTGTCAGTGCCGTTTAACCTAAGGTGTTGTTATTAAGGTAGTTAAATAAAAGCATACTGACAGTCGAGGAGTGTGTGCTGTTTTTACTGAACTGCTGCTCTGCCATGGCAGCTGTTGACCTAAAAGAAAAAACAGTTTACTCTAATGCCCATTACAGAACCCCTTATGGCAGTGTTAAGAATAAATGGCAGGGCTCAATTTATAAAGACGAGTGAGATTGGGCTAGTAAATGGAATAGACGCTTGCCCATCTGTGCTATTGATGCATTTATGCTGTCAGTCTGTATGAATAGATTCTATTACATTCAACATTATGGAATAGAATGCAAAACTAGAATGCAATAGAAAATTTATTTAAATATTCTGTCTTATTGTCACATTGCTCATGCCACGTGCAGTGTCCAAAGTGGACGACTAGTTTGTACTGTTTTCTGTGACAGTCTGCAAAGCCAACTTTCTATGCATGTCAATTATCCTTTGTTATTGTTGTAAATGCATGTTCTATCAAAATCTAAATGTTATAAACTAGAGTTTTCTTCTAACACAGCACAATTTAAAACCCAGTATTGCTGACATGTCTGCATTTTTGCCTCACGTCCAGTAAAAATGTTTATTTCGCATGCACTAGCGTATGAAATTTAGCTTTTGCTTTCTTACATACTTTCATAACATACTTTATAGATCTTACTGTTCATGCAGAATTTAGGATATATATAGTCATGCAGTCACAAAAAGTAATACAACTTCTCTAGATTTATTTCAAATAACAGCAAAACCCAAAACAAAATCAGTAAACAAACCAGAAACATTAGTGGCACCACAAAGTATTGTACATACAGTAACATCATTTTAGGTTCAGTAACAGACATCTCGTCTGATATTTTTTCGTGTTTTTTAAAACTTTACAGATACGCTACCAAAACAAATGGATAAAACCTTAGTGCCTCAAAAAGCCATCAACATCACATGTAACCTCACAAAGAATGGAGAAATATAGTGTTCTTCCCTTCATTTCAAATAAAACAGCTTACTGATAACCATCTCAGGCAGGAAGTGCTTTGCTTGGTCCGTAAATTGTCTGTAATTAAGTATAAATATGAGTGTTTATTTCAAGTTAGACTAAAAGGTTAGAAAAACATATTTAACAGCATATTCAGCAGAATATAAAAAGCTGCAATTGTAATACATGTACATAAGACTCTCCATTCAACAAAAACACACAGATGACACTTTTAATGCTCAAAAAATAATTTACAGAACAACAGCTTTGTTATGCACGAGTATAACATTCATACTGAAAAAAAAAAATTTTTTTTTTGCAAATATATAAAAAATACTTTGCACACCAGAGCATGAAGTTGTCTGCTCCAAGCTTTTATGTGTCGTTAAAACATAATGCCTTTAGCCTAGTTGTTCTAGTCATTAAAAATCTGTTTTGTATGGAGTGCATATCAATAAGTGCAAATTATTTGCCTTTTACACATTGTGCATCTTTCTAAACCTTTGTCAGATTTTGGTGCTTGTTTTGCATTTTAACAGCAGCAACAGTATTTTTGTTTTGCAGAACACACCTCTTGTCACTACTATGTTGACCCCGAGTTTAAGATTAGTGCTATTGCTTTGTCTTAGTTGCATGTAGCAGTTTGTTCAGCAAATGTCAGAGTAGTGCATTGCATCATTTTCACCAATCACCTGAACAGAAGCTCAGGATCAGGTTTTTGAGCACAGGTAGTGGGACGCAGTAAATGCAGCTCCACAGACTAGTGAACGGGGCATTGTTTTTGTAGGTCACTGCTCAGGTGCAGTTTCTCAGGAGTCTTTTGGATTTTCAACAGGCACTGAAGGCTTTACTATGGTCCTACGAATTGCACAGTGAGTCTCCCTGCAGTGAGAGGTGGTGCTGATGAGTCATGTAGAAGAAAAGGCTTCATGCATCTGAGATGCAGCTCTGGATCTTATCAATCCATAGCTGGGCATTCTGAGCATCTGCTGCACAGAAGTTGTACACCCGTTTAGTGGTCTTCAGCTGAAGGGACAAAGAAAAAGAGAGAAGAGAGTTTAATGTACTTCTGTTAAGCAAGGATGCATTTATTTAATCAAAAGTGACAGCAAAGACTTATGTTACAATTTCATAAAAATGCTGTTCTTTTTAAATTTCTATTCATGCTGATGGATGCTGATTGGTCAAAACAACAGCATGTTCACCATGTCACTGTGGCTGCACCAAACTATTAACCTTATTTGACATGGCAGGTACCAGCTCTTCTAGCATAAGGTTGGCACCTACTATATGTGACCCTGGACCACAAAACCAGTCTGTGGTCGCTGGGGTATATTTGTAGCAATAGCCAAAAATACATTGTATGGGTCAACATTATCAATTTTTCTTTTATGCCAAAAATCATTAGGACATTATGTAAAGATCATGTTCCATGAAGATATTTTGTAAATTTCTAACCGTAAATACATTAAAACTTAATTTTTGATTAGTAATATGCATTAAGGACTTCGTTTAGACAGCTTTAAAAGCAATTTTCTCAATATTAAGATTCCAGATTTTCAAATAGTTGTATCTCAGCCAAATATATTGTCCTATCCTAACAAACCACACATCAACGGAAATCTTATTTATTCAGCTTTCAGATTATGTATAAATCTCAATTTTGATAAACTGACCCTTGTGACTGGTTTTGTGGTCATGGGTCACATATTTACTTAAAAATATTAAGGATAGTTTTTTTTAATCAGAATATTACAGGTACAGCAGCCATGTGCTCTATTGTTAGTACAGTCACGGCTGAGGGAGTACAGCAAATTCCCTTTCAGGGGAAGTCTGTTTACTCAGTGGCAATGTTTGCAATGCCTCCAGGCAGCTATTTCAGGCATCCAAGGCCATATCCTATCTTCCTGAATGGGAAAATCCTTAAATCTCAAAAACTGCTTGGCATGATCACATTTAAACAACACATTTCAAACCAGCAACAAAATCTGACATGGACTGCCCCATAAATGTTGTCTCTCCTGCTCGCATTAACAAAAGCTTATAATTCAGGCTGGACCAGTCAATGCACACATGCAGTCCTAAACAAGTGTCTGGAAACAGCATTTCCATCGCAACCTGAGCAGCTGCAGTGACACAATGACTTTACCGACTGGCTCTTTTCTTTATAAGGTCTTGGTATATCTATACCGTCTCAGCCTCAGACGTCAGGCTCACAAACCGCTGGCTGAACGTCAGATGCACAAGGCGCACAAAATGGTAAAGTATTGAGGAGTTTTGAAGTCGTAGTCATCTGACTGGTTGAATTCTACAGGATTTTCGGGGAATGCAATTCTTTCATGTGTCACATCCTTTAATGGTCCGCCTGGACACAAAGCTGTTCTGATGCCAAACTCCCTCATGGAAGAAGAAAGCCATTTTGTTTACAACAGTAACAATGATTGCATATCAGGATTAACTAAATGCTGGATTTTCTGAATTACGTGAAGTTCACAGCATAGAGTCTGCACAACGTTCTTGAATGAATGATTTGTTGGTTGCACGGTGGTGTATTATTGTAAGGACATCACCCCAAATGTGATGCTAAAAAAGCGAACTATGATTGGTTGCATTATATGTCTGTCAGATGGCCTCATGAGTGGTTCTTGGCCAGCCAAAGTCAAGACCATCAATCTGAAGGTCTGGCAACGCAAGACTAGGTATATCTAAAGGTCTTTGGTAAAGCACAGCCTCGCGTACTGCACTGCTTCATTAACTGGTGAAATACTTACATCAAAGAAAGCCTTTTCACTGATGTGTTTGGGGGCTCCTATAGTTGGTGTGGCAATCAGGACAGATTCTACTTCAGCCAGGTCAATATAGCCACGACAGTTTGTGTCCTCATCCGTCTCATAATACCTCAGCTATAGGGGTGAGTCAAAATGCATGACAAATAAATGAATAAATGAAGGTAAAGACCAAAATACAAAAATGTAATGAACGACTCACCTGATGTTTTGTTACGTCCAGAACAAACCACCTAGCTTTCCAAGCTTTAAGTAATGCCCCTCTCTTGTACAGGATTCCCTCAAATGATCTGTACAAACAAAGAAATGATGGGTTGTTGGCTTTGTCTATAAAGTTAGATTAAGTGGTATCAAAAGTGTTGTCTGTCATTGTTACCTATTGTCTTCATTCTTTGTGGTAAACTGATTGTAGAGCGTGGCTGCCCTGCGATTGACCCCATTGACTGCAGTGGGGCTGCTGTCCTCTCCGAGGCCGCTGTCAGGTAGGTGCAACATGGAGTGTCGCTGATAGGCCTGCAAGTTGGAGGTGGGGACCAAACCAGACATGGACACTGACTGTTTCCGCAGCTATGAGATTAAAAGGCAAGAGATGAGGTCAGTATATATGGAGAAGACACTTTGCTACTTGCTCACATAAAGTTCACAAACAAGGATGCTTCTTTGGTGCTTTTTAAGGCCTTTTTACCACTGCATCCCCAAGCCGTACATAAGCAGCTTTGTTTCTACTGCCTAAAGCTGTGGCTCTTGATGTGATATTGATATTGATATTGGTGATGTGATATTGGGGTTTCTAATAAGAACCCCCATCAATAATAAGCAACTTTTGAGAGTTGGGTCCATATGAATCATTACAGATTTGTTCTAAAAATGTGATTTTAGGGGGACATTCAAATTTTAATTTACACAGAGAAGAATCCAAATGCCAAAAGAGCAGCTGAAAACTACTTAAATCATCTGGATTTAAGGGTCAGTGTCAATGCTAAAATGTTAATATGGGCTTGAAATAAATCCATGTTGGATACATGTAAGATGTCAAACCGGCCTGTACACAGTGTGCACATTTAATATACAATTTGGAAAACAAAACGGGTAAGTAAGAAATGCCAGTTGAGGGCTACATTTGTGAAGCAAAGTATAACTAAAATAGCTGGACAGAAGCAGCAGCACTCACATTGCCCTCCTGTTTGAGATCTTCCTGGATGCTGTCTCGCATCTTCTCCAGCGTGGCATGCCAAGGCTCAGACTGCTGCCCCAGTTCTCCCTCCAGCCTCTCAATGTCCTGCAACCACACAAATCCATTTTAAGGCTTCCCTTTACTGGTGCCTTTGATCAAGCAGGAAATCTTTGGGTTCTGCTTTGATATTTTTGTCCTACCAAGCAAATAGCACTATGTTTTTTGATGGTTGCTTGCTTTATAGTAGCTAGTATAATTCCTGCTATTCACAGATAACATCAAAAATGGATGAGGAGATACAGATTGTGCTTTGAGAAGTTCAGAAACACTGAATATTGGACAAATCCACAAGGAAAATCGTGAAAAAGGTATGTTTTGAATTTTTTCAGCTGCGTGGTGCAAGCAGAGAAAACTACTACTCAACTCTTCTGATAGACGCATCCCTTCGCTCCTCTGATCGGCTGCAATTTTACTGCATCATGTAACATTTTCACTTTGATTGGACAAAGACATATGGACTCACAGCCAAAAGTTTGGTGATGGCATCAGGCTGGGCACGGCTGACACTGCTGTAACATGGCCAGACAATCCTCCTCTTGGTGGTGGCGATGGTGTCTGACTCTTCTGTGCTCTGTGAGCGCACCGCGAGCATACACCAGTCATAAGAGGGGCCCGTGGACAGCGTCTCCCCGGTGTAGAACTCCCACGTCGTCAGGTTGGGGATCGAAATCAGCGGTTTCAACACCGCCTAAAGGGAAAACAAAGGAATCATTATTTGTTGGATTTTTCAGCTCTGACTTTACACAAAGGCGCTGTAAGCAATATTAGTCACTGTAGAATTTCTGCCAGCCACTGAATTAGACGCACTCTCTCTTTCCAAAATCTTACCCTATGAAGGTATTCTTCTATCATTATGCATGTTTACATGCACTCATTTTTGTCAATCGGAATGAATCCGATCCGATTTCAAATTTAACATACACGCAGTGCCCAGGCACCATGTTCAGAACCAGAGAAAGCCACCGTGATAATGTCACCGGCGCTAGAAAAAAAAAAGCTGACATATTATCAGAAGAGCTTGTTTAGCAAATGTTTTGTAAATATTCAGTCTCCTTTACTGAACAGTTCAGAAGATGTAAATATACATATGCACGTTTGTAAGACTGAAAACATATGCAAAACATAATTCCATGTTTTAAGTATTTACATGCTTATTTTTTTTTCTGTTGATTGGATTATTTTCAGAACTTTTAACTTAACAGAATCTTTCCCAACCTTAAAATCTCACAGTCTCAAGATTACAACGTGTGACCCTCTCTCCAGTGTTTGGTTGTAAGCAAGTAATGGGGAAGAAAGAAGAAACAGTCCACAGGGCCCTTTGCTCTCACTAAACTTCATAAAACATGTTTTTGTTGGCCTATGGTTGACTATCGATGAACTGAATCACTCGTTTTGAAACCGTGTCAGAGGATGACTGCCAGTGAGAAGATACCTATGTTAAAAACAACTTTCACTCACAGCCTGGATTTGAGGATAGGGCACTTTCCCATTCAAGCTTTGTTCTTTTTATGGACTGTCACCACCTGATTCACATGTAACAAGACTGCTTTATAAGGTCAAACAGGCTGTTTTGCAATTGTGGGGAATTATTCTTTACTGTGAATGTGATCTGGCAAAAGACGTCAGCATGTTTGGGACTGGTAGTCAACATAACCTTTAAGCAGAGTGCTCTAGGGTAAAGGCCATTAGAGCTGTCTCGTACCTCTGCACACACCCAGATAAGACTCTTTACCTCCGTCTCTGAGGGACTGTACAGGTAGTTGAAGAAGAGAGGGCTCTTGCGGTGCATTCGGTTGATACACTCCCAGATACAGATTCCTCTCTTGGACTGCTTTTCTCCTTTGTCCTCAAACAATGTGCCTTTAGAGAGGAGACACAAAGAAGAACTTGTGAATTACACATTACTCAGAGTAATATGATAAGGTGTGAAACAAAATATCAGAAGCCAAGTCTGATAAGACTAGCAGCACTTAAAAAGAAGTGCTTCCAAAGGTCATCAGGGCTGCTACAGGTAGGTAAAACTTTTCTGAGCAAGACTGCACGCGTCAGTTGTAATACTATAAAGGCATTCAAAGCCATGTTTATTTGATGAACACAGCTGAAAAACATTTGCACAATAATGTAATTATGGCAATACAAAAAGACAAACACTGTATTGTGGGGGAATGTGTGTTTCTTCTTAAAGGACGACATGAGGAGTTGTGCATACACACCGTGCTCCAGGCGCTCGTAGTCCGAATCCAGAAGGAAGTTTTTGAAGCGATTGGAGACGTAGTGGTATGCCAGAAACTTCAGATAGTATTGATTAAACTCAAACTCAAGGGGGTACTGGTTATGAACCTGGAATAAGAAAACCAATACGTCACAACGGAGAAGCATTTTGGCCTCATTTCACAGCCACAGCGATTCAACAAACACCAAGTAGAACACCATTGAGACCGCAGTTCAAGAAAATGATTAGTAAACGCCCAGGAAATGATTAGTTGAAGGGAATTAAAAAAAAAAAAATACAAAAATAACAGCAGCAGGAGGGACATAATGTGGTAATGTACAGCCAACAGGATCTAGACAGAAGAGCTCGCAAAGTTCTCACACTCGAGGCCACCTGGACTTCCTGGCAAAAACAACAGCTGCCTCTAAGATGAGACACTTCTATTTTCAGAGGCTTTCACTATATTTCTGTGGTCTGTGACATTGCTGGACCTCCGCTGGGTCATTCAAATGCTCTACGCCTCGATTTCATCACATATGCCTAAAAACAATACATGTCTGTGAACGCATGGGAGTGGTGCGCGCTGTCTCTGGAGGGAGAAAAACTCTTCCTGCCCTTTACTTAATGTAGCACAGACTGAAGAGAAAGCCCAAAATTGCAGTTTTCCACCAGTTGTGCTAAACGTGCCGATGTTGGGAGGTTATGGCGAAACACTCCAGCCAGGACAATGCTGGCCGCAGGTTAAACACCATCTGTGTACGATCATTTCAAAGGGGGCTGGGGGTAGGTAGATGTGCCGAAGGAGCAGCTCTGTCTAAATTACTTGCCCACCATGGGGATTGCAAAAGGAAAGCGAGAGCATGCATTCTGACAGCTGAGTCTTTCTCGTCCTCCTCCTTCTGGCTGGACGCTGCAGGAATGCTGTGAGCTCATGGACGAAGCACGGTGGGAACAAGAGAGGGGTGGTGTGAGAGACAGAGATCGGGAGTTATGAAGTGATTCTGGGCAGTGTGTGAAAAAGAGAGATGGAGCAATTGGTTATTTGTTATTTAGCAGACACTTATCCAAAATGAACATGGACAGTCCCATTTGGTGCAGCCTGGGGTTAAGGTGTCTTGCTCAAATGCAAAATGGTCATGGGGTTCATGAGTCATTCCATCTGTGGTTTGAACCTACAGCCTTTGGGTTTCCAGCCCAAATCTTTAACCACTACGATTCCACCAATCCAGATAATGGAAAACATCAGAAGATTGCTGGTTCGAGAAGCAAGATCATTATCTCCTTGAGCAAGGTTACTTTGGATAAAGGTGTCTGAAACACGACTGCTTATAAAGTCAACTTGCCTGATGGACACAGTCAAGAAACTGGAGGAAGATGGGAGTGAAGCCACTGCCCTGGCTGCTGGGGGTCAGGTTGCCACGTTGGCTGAATTTGTGGCCAAAAGACAGCCACTCTTTCTCCAAAAGCACCTGAAAGCCCTCTAAGGTCCTGTAGAATGGATCACTGAGCACCTGCACAAGGGAAACCACCTACAGAAACAACAGAGAGGAAGAGAGGAATGTAATGAGTTACAAACAGGGGTCGATACTTGAGAAGTATCCAGCGTAAGTAAATTCTGGCCCTATTGGATTTAACCCTTGCTGACCCAATGCGTGTATCGGTGACTGTCACAACTCACATCCCAACAGCTTTTACCTGACAAAAACATTTACCAAAAGAACTCTAAGAGTTTTCCTTTTCTTCCCGAACTCCATGTGGCAACCTCTTAACTGCAATATTCTGTACATTAAGCTTCCAAAATGAAAATGAGAAAAACACTTTTTTTTGTCTTCACATTTTTGTGGTAGGTGTTGTTTCATAAAGACTAATTCATCTACACTATTTGTCACAATTATTTAAGGTCTGCATGAAAATTCTGTCATGAATTACTCACCCTCATATCTATCCAAACCTGTAAAACTTTTGTTCATCTTCGGAACACAAATTACCGTATTGACCCGAATATAAGACGACCCTGATTATAAGACGACCCCCCTTTTTCCAGATGTACCTTTTGGAAAAGGATTTTTGAAAACCAAATCTTGTTTTTTTTTCTCTGTAAAACATTTTTTTCTTAAATTATTTTCATATTGCATATTTTTCCCATTTTAATTTTTGTTTTGAAAGTATGGTAAATACTGGTAAAATGTACCAACAATGACCGCATTTTTTCAGATGTATTTCCAAGAAAAAATCTTTGTCTTACATTTGGGTCAATACGGTAAAATATTTTTGATGAAATCCGAGCGCTCTCTGATCCTGCATAGACAGCAACACAACTACCACGTTGAAGGCCCAGAAAGGTAGCAAGGACATCGATAAAATAGTCCATGTTCAACCGTAATTTTATGAAGTTACAAGAATACTTTTTGTGTGCAAAGAAAACAAAAATAATGACTTTATTCAACAATTTCTTCTCTTCCGTGTCAGTCTTCGATGTGCGTTCACGAGAGTAACACGACGCATGCGTGTGGTGCTGCTGATGCAGGAGCCGGTGTTCTGACGCAGAAACCAGATGTGCTGTGCCTTGTTTACAAGAAGAGGAAGACCCATGCTGTACATAAAACAATATTTGTAAACATGTCTGAAGATTTCGACAGAGAGGATGACTTGCAATTTTTTGCCCAGCCCTACTTATTTGAACCAGAATATAGAGACGAACTAAGAGAGAAGGCCGTTCTACGCAAGAACACCGGCTCCTGCTTCAGCAGCACCACATGCATGCGTCATGGGTACTCTCGTGAACACGCATTGAAGACCAATATGGGAGAGAAGAAATAGTTGAATTAAATTGTTACTTTTTTTTTTTTTGGCAGACAAAATGTTTTCTCATAGCTTCATTAAATTACAGTTGAACCACTGATGTTACATGGACTATTTTAACAATGTCCTTACTACCTTTCTGGTCCTTGATCGTGGTAGTACCCTTGCTGTCTGCAGGGTCAGAAAGCTCTCAGATTTCATCAAAAATATCTTCATTTGTGTTCTGAAGATGAACGAAGGGTCTTACGGGTTTGGAGCAACATGAGGGTGAGTAATTAATCACAGAAATTTCATTCTTTGGTAAACTATCCCTTTAACAACTCCCCACCAAACATCAGTCTTTTGCAAGCTACATATGGTGAGGAGGTTCCTTAAAATCAAGCGCCGTCAGTTTTTCGTTTTACTCTGAAATACATCAAAATGTTGAAGTAAAAATCTGTTGCAACTTTCACTTTATGTGGAAAAACAATTATTTATAACCAAAAATGCATTGTGAATACCACTTCAAAAATCTGTCTGCCAGATAATAAAATGCAAATGTTACATGTAAAGCTTCGCTATAACCAAAGGCAGAATTTCTACAGAGCCTGTTTCCATGAGTTATAGAAATATAATTATTGTAAGCATTATTGAAGCAATTTCACAAAGCAATAAGCAATATCACAACACCTTCCAAGACTGAAAGCATGGCCATGTGACAACAATGTGATTCTCTTCTCTCCTACAAAGCCAGACATATGGAGCCTATTTAGATGAGTACATCAGATCAGGCCTACAGAGAGAATGGCAAAATGGTCAAGAAGCAGGGAAATGAACAGGAATAGACTTGTTCAGACACGTGCATGATTCTGACCACAGCTACATTTAACAACTCCAGTTGACACTCAAGAGAACACAATTCTAATGACAGTTAACTAATCAAGTGGGCATGGAAAATCTTAGCTGTGACCGCAAAAATGTCTCTACTGCAACAGCATTACAAAATTAAAGTTTCAAATCAAAATAGACATTTAAAAAAAAAAAAACTTTAATGTGCAAAGATGACTGTTAAGCATTTGTAGGTTGACATTCCCATTACTATTTTTATTGACTGACACATGAACTTTTGGTCCAACCAATGGCCGAAGTTTGGGGTGGAACTACCTGCTATAAGCTGTTTTTAAAGAAACTGGTTATCATTATTTTTTGAACAATGAAATATGATTGAAGGTGCATTGGGAATCCTGTTTTAAAATTGTATGGGCAAATTCCATTTATTGCCTTAACAAGGTGATTAATATTTGAATCCGATAATAGGCAAAGACAAGGCTCTAAAACAAGCATGTAATAAACAGAAGGAATAGGACTGTTAAATTGTCACATGCTATAGCACACATGTGTGAGACGATGCTCACCTGAGTGGTAATGTCCCAGCCATCCTCAAGACTAACTAGTACAGATGATCCGCTGTCCAGCAACTCCACCACAACCAGAGCCAGCTGCAGAAGCTTGTGTAGCTGTTGAACACACAGATACAGAGTACAAAACCAACACATTCTATGTTTAGCAATTCCTGTGCATTTATTGTAACACTGGTGTGCACACTGCTGACTAAGAGCTCTTGGAGTGTCTTGGCAGAGATCCTTACAGATAATATTGTTTTAGTGTCTGAGACACAGTGGACCATAAGGCCAAAGGGGTTTGTGAGTGCATGGGTTTTAGAGTGGTAAGCAACTTTGTTTTGCTTTAATTGTGTCATGCAATTTTCCCATCTTTGTGTTGTATAGTTAACCCATGGGTAACTAGTTTTAAGGAAAGACTTTTCAACAGGGTCAGAGTCACACTGGCCAACCTGTTTCTGGTTTTCTTTAGATATAGGCCACTGTGAGTCACAATAAGGGGAAGGTGCAGGAGTTTTAATACAGAACAGGGTTCTGCTAAGGGAATGTGTGTTCAGAGGTCATGCTAACC
Organism: Tor tambroides; assembly: GCA_021397915.2. NCBI lineage: Eukaryota > Metazoa > Chordata > Actinopteri > Cypriniformes > Cyprinidae > Tor > Tor tambroides. The sequence continues at coordinate 58,859 of JAFVLL020037374.1, read as the reverse complement.
TGTAGCATCCATTCGCTCTCCTCCAGAGCCTTAAGGAACGAGTCCTCTGTGTCTGAGGACATGGAACTGGGTGCACACGCTCTCAGAAGCTTCTTGAATGAGCCCTTCACCTGTCTTGTGTCTGTAAATTCTACCGGCACCAGTTCACAGTTCAGTGCTGAGTCCAGTCTTAAGCCCTGCCATGGAAAAGCATTTGGTACAAACTTTTAATTTTGTTTTGTTTCATTTCTGGAAATAACAGAGCACAGAAACAAACAATTGGATTATGCCTCTGGGTAGAACATTGTGTAGAAGTTTTGCTTGCTTCCAGACTAGAGTCACAAATTTGTATTTCAATAAGCTTTTATTATATTCTATCCAAGACTATAAATTTGAGCAGACCAAGTATTTTAGTAATGTGGATGAAATTAAATTTCCACTTCACAGGCAACAACAAAAATTCAAAACAGACAGTTACCGTACTGAGTAGGACCAGCCAAATAACTAATAGTTTACTTAACTGTCAACCACAGGGCTGATTTATTCCAACTATTAATTTTCATTTTTTTTTTTTTTTTTTTTACATTGAATGTTAAAGAAACACATTATCAAATAGGTAAAAAGCAGCACAAAGTTCCTTCAGGCATCCAAATGTAATAGAATTTGAGCCAAAACAGACAAATTGTGTCAATAAATCGGAGCTTTTATAAATGGCTATTATGAAGTCCTTATCTAGTCATGGATTTATTATGCACTGGGGAGAACACTGTCCAAGTATTTCAGGGTGATATGACCTGGTACACTTCAACACAAAAAAGAAAAAAAAAAGAAAAAAAAAAAAAAGGCTATTTAGAAATGAACACTTCTTTTGGCCTCCTTTCGCAAAAAGGTTCATCACACAAGGTCAACATCAAATCCTTAGCTTCTTCTCTCAAAGAACACATAGTAAGTGTAACATCTTTACCCTGAGGTGAGACTTTTCGCCAAAGATGTAGAGAGCGGCTTGATGCTTGAGGAGTTGGGCCTGGAGGTTCTCAATGCCTGTAGGGGGTGCCAGATCCTTGCCAGCCAACCGCACGCCCACGTTGGCAGCAGCGGGATGCTGGATGAATCTGCTGCTAGAGCGAAGGCTAGCCCACACACCTTTCAGAGAGAGGGGATACAGCAGATGCATGTGAACAGGTTAGGTAGGATTACAAAAATAGCTTTGTAAAAACAAACCATCGTAACTAATATCAAGGATGGACAAAGTCAGCAATGCTAAATGTGCTAAAAGGTGCTTAGAGTACTATACACTTATTGGTAGCTTAAAATCATAATCAAATTAGCCACATAAACATGTGAAACATCTTAAACATGTAAGGGGTAGGGGATGTGAAGAGTTTTAAATGATGGATGTTTATATATATATATATATATATATATATATATATTTATATATTCCATTTAAATATATTTTAAAATGAAATTTATTCCTGTGATCAATGCTGAATTTTCAACATCATTACCCCAGCTGTCACATGATCCTTCAGAAATCATTCTAATATGATTTTGGTGCTCAAATATTAATAATAGTTAATGATGGTTCTTATTATTATCAATGATATAGTTTTTGCTGCTTCATATTTTTGTGGAAACTGAATAGAGCCCTGCACAGGCCTGAATTATAGGCCCTAGCCCGGTCCGAGCCCGACCCAAGCCCGTCTTTTTTTCCCCCTTCTCCCAAAACAGCTTATACTACTGTTTCAGAGATTAAAATAGTTCAGTTTTGTATGTAATTGCAAAGTGATTATTTCTCATTTCGTTTTTTTTATTAAGTTAATTTAGAAAAACTTTTGGAGCATTTTTTGTTTGTTATAAGTTTTTGTTTTTTAAAGCAACGACCGAGTGGCCAGCGGCAGACAGTGAGCTGATAGCCTATGTTTGATCAATTTAGCCTTCTCAATTCATCACGACTTGCCCAAATTAAAATCTGAAGATATAAAACAGTTCAAGCATATAACAATGTTGAAACGTTAAACCTAGATAAATGTGCGCTGTATCCAATAGTTTGTGCGGAGAGTGCCATCTAAAGCACGCTTTGCAGGACATGGAGGCGCCAGCACAATCACATGCATTTTTTCAGTGGATACGCCATCATTTTACCATAAGAGTAATACATCATTCGGAACTGTAAAGGGTCTACTTTTATTTGTGTGCACTCACAATATCAACAAAACGTTGTGCTTTTGTAAAGTAAAGAAAACATGATGCTCTTTCTGCCGTCTCGTCTTGAACAGGAGCGCTTCACAAAAATGAACCAAAACTCAGCGAATACATGCTTCACACAGACATGATAAATATATCTATAGAAAACTTTAAATTAATACTTAACAAAATAAAACAAATCGAAAACAAAATCTCTTTCATTATAATCATAATCTGTAAAGATGCACTTCTCTCTAAAGGCGCGACTAATGTGGAGATGGCAACTTCATTCTTGCGACACCGACTCAGAAAACACTAGTTTGTTAGTAAATAATTCAAATATCTCCTTACTATTTCCCCCTGACACATTCATGGTAATTACTTTTGCTGGGGCTTTGTGGCAAGCTTTAGCCTATTGTGTGCATTTGAACACAGAATTCTTCAGCTGTGCTGAAAGCACGCATGCTGCTGCTGCTGGACACTTAATGCTGTCGAGCCACTCTTGACAGTTGTGGTAGCACGGTCTTGTGTTGTTTCCACCAGCGCGGGAATTTTTTTCATCACTAATTGATGGATGTATAAAATATAAAAATGAAGGAGAAGCCTAAAACAGGCCCGAGGCCCAGCCCGTGTCTGAACTATGACGTGAAAATTGGCCCAAAGCCCGACCCTAGGGGCGTATAAAAGTCAGGGCCCGTTGGGCCCGAGCTGAAATGCAGGGCTCTAAAATTGATACATTAATACCTTGTTGAATATAAGTATTAATTTCCATACATATTATTTTGCTTTCTCCAAACCTTTCAATGGTAGTGTGTCACAGTTTCCACAAAAATATTAAGCAGCAAAACTGTTTTCAACATTGATAATAAGAAATTATTCTTGAGCACCAAATCAGCATATTAAAATGATTTCTGAAGCATCATGTGACATTGAAAACTGGAGTAATGATGCTTTTTTTTAAATCTCAGGAATAAATTACAATTTAAAGAATTCAAATAGAAAAACATTATTTTAAATTGCAAAAAAATGTTCCTGTATTTTTGATCAAATAAATGTAGAAAATCTTATTTATTCCATGTAATATACACTCACCTAAAGGATTATTAGGAACACCTGTTCAATTTCTCATTAATGCAATTATCTAATCAACCAATCACATGGCAGTTGCTTCA
>JAFVLL020037374.1:0-55421 GCA_021397915.2 Tor tambroides | reverse complement strand
ATGTTGTTTGTACATTGTACATTTGAAGATTGAATGTGAAATTATTGCAATATAAAAGTATATTTAAAAACTTTAATGTTAGGTGGAATTAATCATGATTAATTTTAGAAAAATGTGCGATTAATTAATTTTTTTTAATCAACTGACAGCACTAACATATATATATATATATATATATTTATATTTATATATATATATATATATAAGAATATATAATCTGTTTCAAGATATTTTTTAAAAGTGCATAGTGATAACTTTTAAGAACGTTTAATTCAGGTGTGAAAAGAATTAATATCTAGCACAAGAGCATGGAGAGATTTGTGAGTGCACAGGACAAAGTTTGAGAGCGCACACACATACTTTGGGTGAGAGGAGAGACACGTTTTAAGTGCGCACACACTCTCTGCGCGAGAGCAGCGTATATCCGAGAGCAAAGGAAATCTGCGTGCGAGCGGGGAGATTTGCGCTCGCGCATTATATTAATATACTTTCTCACTACAAAAATGCGCTCTCGACATTTGTCATTAAAATAACGCCATATCAGTCTGCTGTGAGCTATACGTGGTGAGGAGGTTCCCTAAAACCAAGCCCTGTCTTCTATTCCGTTTTCTGTTTCACTCTGTAATACATCAAAATGCTAAAGTAAAAATCTGTTGCAACTCCCAGTTTATGTGGAAAAAAATTATTGGTATTATTAATTATAATTAATGTAAATGTAACTTGTAAAGCTTTGCTATAACCAAAGGTAGAATTTCTACAGAGCCTATTTCTATGAGTTATAGAAATATAATTATTGTAAGCATTATTGGAGCAATATCACAAAGCAGTAAGCAATATCACAACACCTTCCAAGACTGAAAGCATGGCCATGTGACAACAATGTGATTCTGTTCTCTCCTACAAAGCCAGACATATGGAGCCTATTTAGATGAGTACATCAGATCAGGCCTACAGAGAGAATGGCAGAATGGTCAAGAAGCAGGGAAATGAACAGGAATGGACTTGTTCAGACACGTGCATGATTCTGACCACAGCTACATTTAACAACTCCAGTTGACACTCAGAGAACACAATTCTGTTTCTAATGACAGTTAACTGATCAAGTGGGGATGGAAAATATGAGCTGTGACCACAGAAAATGTCTCTGCTGCAAAAGCATAACAAAATTCAAGTTTCATTTCAAAATAGACATTTTAAAATGTGCAAAGACGACTATTAGGCATTTGTAGGTTGACATTCCCATTGCTGTTTCTGTTTGAGCAGACTGACATGAACTTTTGGCCCAAACAATGGCCGAAGTTTAGGGTGGCACTGCCTGCTTTCAGCTGTTTCTCAGGAAATCAGATATTTTTTGAACAATGAAATATGATTGAAGGTGCATTGGGAATCCATTTAACAAGGTGATTAATATTTGAATCCAACAATGGACAAAGACAAGGCTGTAAAACAAGCATCTAATAAGCAGAAGGAGCAAGACTGTTGAATTGTCACACGTTACAACATGTGTGTGAGACAATTTTCACCTGAGTGGTAATATCCCAGCCATCCTCAAGACTAACTAGTACAGATGATCCGCTGTCCAGCAACTCCACCACAACCAGAGCCAGCTGCAGCAGCTTGTGTAGCTGTTGAACACACATACAGAGTACAAAACACATTCTAAGTTTAGCATTTCCTGTGCATTTATTGTAATGCACACTGCTGACTAAGAGCTCTCGGAGTGTCTTGGCAGAGATCCTTACAGATAATATTGTTTTAGTGTCTGAGACACAGTGGACCATGAGGCCAAAGGGGTTTGTGAGTGCATGGGTTTTAGTGTGGTAAGCAACTTTGTTTTGCTTTAATTGTGTCATGCAATTTTCCCATCTTTGTGTTGTATAGTTTCCCATGGGTGACTGGTTTTATGGAAAGACTTTTCAACAGGGTCAGAGTCACACGGGCCAACCTGCTTCTGGTTTTCTCAAGATATAGGCCATTGTGAGTCACAATAAGGGGAAGGTGCATGGGTAGTTTTGATACAGAACAGGGAATGTGTGTTCAGAGGTCATGCTAACCTGTAGCATCCATTCACTCTCCTCCAGAGCCTTAAGGAACGAGTCCTCTGTGTCTGAGGACATGGAACTGGGTGCACACGCCCTCAGAAGCTTCTTGAAGGAGCCCTTCACCTGTCTTGTGTCTGCAAACTCTACCGGCACCAGTTCACAGTTCAGTGCAGAGTCCAGTCTTAAGCCCTGTCATGGAAAAGCATTTGGTACAAACTTTTAATTTTGTTTAGTTTGATTTCTGGAAAAACAGAGCATAGAAACAAACATTTGAATTATGCCTCAAAGTAGAACACTGTGTCGAAGTTTTGCTTGCTTTCAGACCAGAGTCACAAATTTGTATTTCAATAAGCTTTTATTATATTCTATCCAAGACTATAAATTTCAGCAGGCCAACTATTTTACTAATGCGGATGAAATTAAATTTCCACTTCACAGGCAACAGCAAAAATTCAAAACAGACAGTTAATGTACTGAGCAGGACCAGCCAAATAACTTAAGAGTTTACTTAACTGTCAACCATAGCGCTGATTTATTCCAACTATTAATTTTCTTTTCTTTTTTTTTTTTTACATTGAATGTTAAAGAAACACATTATCAAAAAGGTAAAAAGCAGCACAAAGTTCCTTCAGGCATCCAAATGTAATATAATTTCAGCCAAAACAGACAAATTGTGTCAATAAATCAGAGCTTTTATAAATGGCTATTAAGAGGTCCTTATCTAGTCTCGAATTTATTATGCACTGGGGAGAACACTGTCCAAGTATTTCAGGGTGATATGACCTGGTACACTTCAACACACAATTGAAAAAAAGGCTATTTAGAAATGAAAACTTCTTTTGGCCTCCTTTCCTGTAAAGGTTTCATCACACAAAGCCGGCATCAAATCCTTAGCTTCTTCTCTCGAAGAACTCATAGTAAAAGTGTAACATCTTTACCCTGAGGTGAGACTTTTCACCAAAGATGTAGAGAGCGGCTTGATGCTTAAGGAGTTGGGCCTGGAGGTTCTCAATGCCTGTAGGGGGCGCCAGATCCTTGCCAGCCAATCGCGCGCCCACGTCGGCAGCAGCGGGATGCTGGATGAATCTGCTGCTAGAGCGCAGACTAGCCCACACACCTTTCAGAGAGAGAGGATACAGAAGATATGTGTGAACACAGGTTAGGCAGGATTACAAAAATAGCTTTGGAAAAATAAACCAACGTAGCTACTATCAAAGATGGACAAACTCGGCAATGCTAAATGTGCTAAAAGGAGCTTAGAATACTATACACGTATTGGCAGCTTAAAATCATAATCGAATTAGCCACATTAACATGTTAACCATCTTAAAATGAATAAATTAAATGATGGCTGTTTATATTTGCAAATGTATGTACAGTATGTATATATTACACACACACACACACACAGTAGACAAAAGTTTGTAATAATTAAGATTTTTTTTTTTACATGTTTTTGAAAAAAAAAGTCCCTTATGCTCACCAAAGCTGCATTTATTTGATTAAAACAAAACAAAACAAAACAGGAAAAAGTAATATTGTCAAATATTATTACAATTTAAAACAAATTTTCCATTTAAATGTATTTTAAAATGAAATCAATTCCTCTGATCAAAGCTGAATTTCAGCATCATTACTCCAGCCTTTAGCGTCACATGATCCTTCAGAAATCCATCTAATATGCTGATTTGGTGCTAAATAATTAATAATAGTTAATAATGGTTCTTATTATGAATGATGAATTCATACTGCTTCATATTTTTTGTGTAAACTGTGATACATTAATGCCTTGTATCACTGTTTCCACAAAAATATTAAGCAGCAAAACTGTTTTCAACATTGATAAGAAGAAGAAATTATTCTTGAGCACCAAATCAGCATATTAGAATGATTTCTGAAGGATCATGTGGCATTGAAGACTGGAGTAATGATGCTGAAAATTCATCTTTTTTATCTAGTGTTCATCTAATTTTTCACCTAAGAATAAATTACATTTTAAAATATATTAAAATCGAAGAAGTTATTTTGAATTGTAATACTATTTCACAATATCACTGTTATCTTATATAAATGCAGAGTTGGCAACTTTTTTTATTTGACTGGTAATATATATTGGCCAGTGCCCAAAGTAATAATCTCAATAGTGTGCAACATACTACCATGTTTCTTTGGAATCACATTATCATATAGTTCACTGACCACTCTCCTAATATTTGTCCTGGAGAGTTATGTGAATGTTAGCTCACTTAGTAAACGGGTCAATGCTGCTGCACATCAGTGATGATTCAGTGCTCTGTCATCAGCTACTTCAACACACTAAACATACCACTGAACCTCAAAACTGCAGCCACTACAGACCTGCCAGTACAAACTACAACAGAAGTGGTCTTGCCACAGTAAAGTTTACTTCAGGAAACCAGAAAAGTCAGTGGTAACCTCATTGTGGTTTAACTTTCAGACACTACAGAGGCATGGACAGAGGTCAGAGAGAGGCTGAGAACATGGATTAAGTCAAGGATGGATTAGGTTAGTAAGAATGAGTAAAACGGAAACTATACCTTGATTGTGAATTCTTCCCTTAGCTGAAGCTTTTTGGTTTGAGTGAGTGAATAGTTTATCCCTGTACCCAAGTACTGGTAGAGTAAAGGTGCAGGAGTTGGTGGTGGCACAGAGAAACAGGAAATAAAAACAGAAAACAAAATTCACACACATGCAACAATCACCCCCTCTGAAGACAGACAGGACAGTCATTAGCAGCTCAGCTTACTGAGACAGATGAGAGAGAAATGCTGCAGGCCTGTATAACATTAGGATTTTAAAACTAGAGGTCGACTGATTTATCACTTTTGCCAAATAATCAGCATCAATAATGGCTTCTGAAACTCTCTGATATTAGAAAAAAATGTCTGTTTCAATATTGATATTATTTGTATCATTATTTGTATTTATTATTTAAATAAATAATATGTATAGAAAAATTGAGTTCTGCTAATTCTGACTGACAGTGTACCTACAGAAAAGGGAAAAATGTTTGTTTTATTATAATACCAGATTACTGGACATTTATGGTGGGCAAATGCAGACTGCAGATCTTACTGGCCACAATAATTATGCACAGTGTCATCTTTTTTATGGATATTATTGGGATTTTTGGTTGCACAATAGACTGCACACAGGATTTCATATACTGTATATTGAAGTCCTGTAGCTTTGATGTCTTAACCATTTTAAAAGCTATCTGCGATTAATTAGGAAGTCAATTTTTCCTCCAATACAGGTTATCATATTGGCAAAATCCAATATTGGTCGACCTCTATTTTTAGGTTACCTGAATCTTTCAGACTGAAGTGAAGTATGCAAAGATGAGGCATCAGTGAAGAAAATAAGATGGTCCAGTGAACAAATAAAAGGTTTACATGAATGACAGTAACATTATGTTAATGAGTTGAGTACATATAGAATAGGAGATCAAAGAATACAGAGAAATATAAGTATATATGGAAAGATTTAGATTTTTATGTTTTGTGATGAGTGGTGCTTGGCTTATACAATGGTAAGGTGTTGTGGGTGGTGGCTAGGGCATTGCTATGTGGTTCACAGGGCTTTCTGGGTAATTAATTACTGGTTCAAGTCAATAGCTCTCACTGTCGAGTCTCTAAACTGAAGCCACAAGATTTGAGATATGATTCATATAGTACAGGGTACATAAAAGGTGCGGAATGATTCAGACAAGTTAATACGACTGAGTATTGATTTGATGATTTGATTCTGATTCACAAGTTCTTGATTTGATCAGATTTGGATTTAATATCAGTTAGTTTGGATACATATCAGTTACAGTACAGTCAGTTTTCCTTTAAGGAAAATAATCTTTCAACTTAAGCTGTAAACTACAAAGAGAACCTTGTCATTTGGTGCATTACTATAATATTAAAGGTCAAAATTAACAACAAATTAACAAGTCCAAACCAAACACTGACTGAGTGATTACACGAGACATTTCAGTCAGTTGAACTGTTTCTTTCAACATAACTTCTGACATTCATTCACGTTCATATTTTGTGCTATAACTAGTTGTAAAGAGTAAGAGACGATTGGTTTAAGTGCACTCCACACTGCCACTTAGAGTGAAGCGTCTAATGCAGTCTGTCACAACACATTAAAGAGCATCAAACATGTATTTACTGTTTGAATTATGTGATAAAATTGACAGAATTTGAAAGCTGAGACTGTTTCATATCAAAAGCAACAGCACAAAGCTTATTGTTCATGCATCAACAGAAAACAGCATAGCCTAAAAGATCAACTTTGGAATTTAAGAATTGATATCAGTTCACCAAAATAAAGACAGATTAAAATCGATTAGTTGTTTTTTCAAATCCCTTACCGTAAGTATGAGCAATATTAACATCAATGCTTGACTTGGCAAATACCACTAATGACAAAAATAATGTTACTAAAAATGAGGAAGTGAAAAATCAGTTCCACATTTCTGTGAAGAGCACAGGATGGGAAATGTCTAAGCCTGCACCTGTTTAAGTATAGTTGGCTGTGGTGAGACAGAGACCTGTCTAATTTCAGTGCATAACAGCAAAGAAATGAGTCTTCAGCAGCAGCTGCTGTCTGTAACCCATATTTCGAGAAATATTACGAGAAACATCACTGAATCATGACATCGACTTAGATCCATCAACTGGGACTTGCATTTTTAACCAATCCCTGTTAAAATCATGAGCTCTTTTCCAAGAACTCAACCCATCATGACCTGGCATAACATGTTTTTTACTGAGACATGATGTTCAAAACGAGACATAATAGACAAATACAATAACAAGATTATATAATGGGGTTTAAAAAATAAAAAAAGACTAGCTCATCCAATTCTGCCTTCAATTACACGTACGCTTGTTTGTTTCAAACCCTTATGACTTTTTATATGATGGTGAATAAATGACAGAATGTCATGTAACATAAAATCCTGTCACAAATGTACATTACCCTATATGCGTCTTTGATCTGAGTGAGTGAGTGTCGAATGAGGGAGTTTGAATTCCAAAGGATGTGGAAATCTGAATTTAAATTGGATCTATGCAATACCCTTCCTGTGATGTAAAATAAAGCACAAGACCTTTCAACTTCCTGCATGTAATGTCATATTCAATGATAGTGTGCAGATATTGACCTAACTGGGGAGGTGAATACTTCTGCACCACTTCAAGTTCAAAACAATCATTCACAATGGGTGTTCTGAATGTATCTACATGGCTAGCTTTTTGGATTTTATGAAACACTGTGTACTTTGGAGAATTGTGGTGACAGATATCTGCAAGTTCAGCAGAACCATCACCGCAAAAAATGAAAGAGCGGGCCAAAATCAAAGCAGCATGAGCGTGTGTATGTGTGTGGGAAGAGTTGTGGTCTGTGACAGAACACAGATAATGAGATATCAAGACAGAAGACAGTCAACTAACGATACCAGATGAAAGATGGGGAATTGGTTTGACGCTTAAATATCTCCTTGGAGTCGACGAAAATGAAGAATTGAGGCCCACTCACCTCCTCTGGCGAAGCTATTGGTGAAGGAAATGTCCAAATGGACAGGGGCCATCTTTGGTATTCTTGATGCCCTTCTTTCGCTTGCTAAACAGATAAAAACAGACACCATGCAACACATACAAATAAGTCATCATAGCCCTTTCCGAACTCTAGTGAGCTGCCAACTACCGATATAGATAGCATCTTAACATAATAGAACCAAACACTGTTCTGAAATGTTCCTCGTAGGGTCTAAGTCAAGTCACTTACTTATCAGTGCTCACCTGATTCACAGACTAAAATTTTTATCCAAGAAGCATAATACATAAATCAACAATGCAATGCATTCTGCGATGGCCTCATCCAAGGATACATGTGAAGGCAGTATATGTTTGCTGTATTGCTGTTTGGAAAAGCCTTTGCATTTTGAGCATGGCTGTGATAACTAAATTAAAGATATCCTGAGCCGAACTCAAGGACCGGGATCGGGGCCGATCAAGCATTATTTTATCTGATCGATATCGGCTTTCCTAAGCCCGATCCTTATTTTACGCCAGCTGTCATGCGGGTGTCATGCAGTAGGTGGTGGGTTTTCCAACTGCCATTAAAAGAAGAATAAGATGCTCAAATGTGCGTACTCAGCTGCCATTAAAACCAAAATAAGAAGAAATGTGCGTGTGTGACGCGAGAACCAGTGAGGTCTGTTCTAGCACCTCACACACGGTTGAGCTTCTGTGTTCAGTTTATTTGATGCACATTTTTGTAATGTTCTCTCATCCATTTATTGTTTACTTTTGTCTTCCATCAGACAATCTGAGACGTCATAACTTGCTGCGATGGGTTGCGTCTTGCTTCGGATTTGACTGGCGTTCTAACACCGCGAGCTTCATGCTTTCTAACCATACATTGCGATTATTGTGCTTATTGTACATATAAAATACAAGAAGTTTATATCAGCAGTCCCATATTCAGAATTGTGACCACACAGTCTGTTTACAATGTCTACCACTGCAACACTCTAACATGTTTACATCTACCAAAGTCTTTATACAGTGTGTGCATAGAGAGAGATCATCTTGTAATTGTATATTATATTATATTATATATAGATACATGTATTACTTTTACTCTCTGCTCAACTTTGTATACATTGGATTGATTTTACTAACTTTAATGTACTTGAAATGTGTACCAGACACTAGGAATATACAAGTATCTGACTGGGACTTGGTATCGGCAGAAACTCAATATTCAACGACTCAGATATGATCAGGGGCACAAAAAACCTGATAGGGACATCCCTAGCCTAAATGCTTTCTAGATAGGCGGCTCACTAGGTTTTGGAAGCAAACACATTAGACATTAATGCTTATAGTTCGTAAACATCTCTAAAACCCACTTTTGCAGGCTTGCATGCTGTGAAAGATCCATTTCAGGGTCTAATTACACAGTAAATGTTTTGAGGACACAACACTGCCCAAGTCAGATTCCGGTCCGGTCTCTTGTTGTAACCCATCTCGGGTATCAAGACTGAAGATCTGTTTTAAATTGAGAGAACTTAAAGCTGCCATGCAGCACTATCATCAGAGCTTAGATGAGGCATTTGCTGGTGAGAGGAGGCCTCTTTTTTTAATGGAACATTACGGTGGCGACACTGCATAGCTGACGGGGTTAGGATCTGTGTGGTCTGAGCCATCTGCAATACGGCTGTGAAGAGCAGTGAGTGCAAGGAGAGTGATGGATGGGAGGTGACCTCGTCATGTCCTGCTCTCCTTACATAACCACACAATTGTGCTCTAGTTCCTTTGGAAATCAGCCCAAAACATAAATATTATTTTGTGCAACCAAGAGGAAACCAAGAGGAGATAAGAGCCTTGAAGAACACAAAAAGGGGCAAAAACAAGTCTAAAAAAGAAAGCGTTGAGTGAAGGATGCACCTGATGTCTTTGCATTACCTGGGGACAAGCCGATGAGGGAGCGGTTGGTGAGGGTGTTGCTGCCATTGGGTTTGAAGTAGACGGGGATGGAGCTGAGGATGGCCTGCAGGTACTTCTCCTGTTCCAGACTGCTGGAGGTCTCTGAGGAAGTCGGAGCTGGTAACAGCAAGAGAGCATCATTAGAACAGTCATTTCTCTCTTGACAATCTCACATAGCCAGACCTTTGAGTAAATTAGTCAACTAGGGGGCCAAAGAAAATGTCCAAGGGGACCACAGGATGAATTAAAATTAATTATGTTTTTAAAATTAATTAAAAACACACAGAGATGCACACACAAAATCAAGATGTAAACAGAAATATTTTTCCCCCTTCACTAACTATTATTTGCACTGGAAAACATACAAAACCTATAGAATCACAAAATGAATCAAGTTTAAATAAATACATCAATACTCCCAGTTTCTGTTAATAAAAAGTGTTTTGAAAACAAGCAGATGTGTCATAATTACAGCAGAAATCCTAGAGGAAATATCTTATGGCAGCAATATTTAGAATATTATGTTGAACAATCAGGGGCATTGTATCAAAAATGTTGAGAACAGGACTAAATGGCCAAAGGTCTGGTCCACATTGCAGCTTATTCTGGCCAAAAACCACCTACGACAGGAAGACACTGACTCAGACATTACAAAATGACCCACCGCAGTTTGTTTTCTTTACGTTTCGTTTAGGAGCGAGATTTTCTGAAAATAATAGACAGCCATGAAAAATATTTAACTAATGCTGTGGTAGTTCCTATGAAAAGCCTAGCTGCCTTTGTCAAATCCAGTGATTATTTCATCCTCAAAAGTGCTTGTTGTATCAAACTGGTACTTTGTAAACAAAAACCTTTCCTTCTCACATTCTCGAAAGTTGCATGAAGTCATCCAATCAAGATTAGAGCATGCCAGATCAAGGAATCACTGTCCAGTGTTGTTTGCAACATGTATTTCATAGTCAGTGAATAGCAGTTTGTCTTAGGCTGAGACTAGTCTTTTATCAGAATTATAATCTTAGAGCAAATATTTACAGCCCTGATTGTAAACTATCCCAAAGACTGCTTGATGTAATATGCATATTTTTCTACACAAACATACCTGCTGAAGAAGGGTTCTGAGACTTGAAAAGTCCAACCACACTCTTGCTGTGAAAACCACCCGAACGAAGTAAAACCGCTTTGGTGCGAGGGTGTTTCCAACACACGACTGGCAGACGGTTGTGCCGGTAGCAGCGGGACACCTTGTGGAGACTGCTGTCCTGCACAGTGTGAGGCACCACCAGGAGACCAGGGTAGCTGTAAACCACAGATACTGTCACCATGATTCAGCAATTTTTAGCTGAGAAATTCTTTCGAAAAATGGTTACATCAATTTGTCACCGTTTTTCCACATGGCACTCTATTGCAAAACATACTTCAAAGTGAAATGTATTATGGAAGGAAAATATAGAGAGGGGACTCCTTGGCATCAGTAGTGGGATTTCGATATGTGATCGTCACATCCACAAGTGAAAACAAATGAATGTGAACTTGCAGGGACTAAATGACTGGAAAACTGCAAGATCTAGTTCATATTGATTAAACATTACAATGTAGGTAAAAAAAACATGAATGAATGAAACATGTACAGATGAATTGTTCACAGTAAGATCTATAGCATGCTTTTAGAAATTATATATGGTGAGTTTTCATTTCATGCCAACTTTAAGGCATCACCGGCTGTTCAAACACAAAGAGTAGGCGAGTCTCAGAATGAGCTGATAGTACTGACATAAAACTAAACCATTTCAACCTAGATTAAAGTATTGTGTGCTAATTTCAGACTATTCAATGTCAGTTAAATCTTGTGAGGAGCACTATTTATGAAGCTCACGGAGTTGCAATCTATGTAGGCTATGTTTGTTTTTGAACAAAGTCTAGGTGTTGGGTTGCTTCTTGCCTGCGACACAATGAGTAGAGCCTGTTGACTGCTGTAACCCGGAACTGCTCTCCGCTTTTAGAGCGTGTGAAACTAGCGCTAATGGTACCCAGGCCCAGCCTCTGATAATCACGGAAACAAGCTCGCTCCACTAACTGCTCCATAGTGGACTTCTCTGAGGCCTTCAGTGTGCTGCTGGCGGGGGCCTCACCATCATCTGAGACTGAAACATCAACATCACACAGCTGAATTAGCCATGACTGCTGACATAGAACATTTTTTTAACATTGTGAACTATACTTACTGGAGATGTCATCATCCTCGTGCCACGTCATGCGACTGCCCTTTTCAATTTTCTTCATAGTGGACTGGCGGCCCATCGTGATCTTGCCTGCCCTTTTAGCCCCTTTCACAATGGTCTTCGATAGTGTTCTACAAGAAACAGATTTTCATTTAATTGAACAATACACCCAAAATTCGGTCATTATTTGCTCACCCTCATTGTGTTCCAAAGCTTTATGACTTACTTTCTTCCATGCAACACAAAAGGACAATTTAACAACATCTTGGCCACTCTTTTAAATATAATGAAAGTGAATAAGCAATGGGGTCAAGCTCCAAAAATGACAGAAAAATATCATTAAAGTAGTCCATATGACGTGTGTGCTATATTCTGAGTCTGCTGAAGCCATACGACAGCTTTGTGTGAAGAACTGATGGAAAATTAAAGGGATAGTTCACCCAAAAAATTTAAATGACCTCATGATTTACTCACCCTCAAGCCATCCTAGGTGTATATGACTTTCTTCAGACAAATACAATTGGAGTTACATTAAAAAATGTCCTGGCACTTCCAAGCTTTATAATGGCAGTGAATGGTGGTCGAGAATTTGAAGGCCAAAAAAGTGCATTCATCCATCATAAAAAGTGCTGAACAACTCAACACTGAATCCTAAATTTACATTATGTCCGCACTGTAAAACATGTATTGCACTGACCGGAAGCCTGTGTTTCTCTCTTTCTGCTTGGGTAATATGAGCTGTGGTGCCGTCTGTCCTGCTGCAAAGGCAAAGCTGCTGAAGATGGATGGTGGGTAGCGGATCCGCTGCAGGTGTTTCCTCAAGATCTCTACCATCTCTGAGCTCACCTCCTCATCAAACGCCACCTTAATTAGCTAAAACAAAGCAGGACATACAGTCAGACCAGTTGTCCAACTACCATGCTATACAGAGTGATGTAACTAATAGTTTAGGATAGAGCCGCCACACCTTCATGAAGCAAGAAAATCTGCAAATAATCATTTGACATTTTTGGGGGCAAGAGAAATGACTTGCAGAAGTGCTCTGAGCTGGATAGCAGTATGGAACAAGATCTTTTCCCACTTTTCTGGGGAGAACATTCCAAAATGAGGTTTGGCCGCGCGAACGCTTGTCTGCGTGACCCCATATCCCCTCTCTCCACCTCCCCAGCACTCCTCTATCTTTGCTCCTCAGGGGTCTGACCTGATCTCGTGTGGACTGCAGGTCTTAATGAGTGCCTGGTAATGTACCCCAGACACCAACTGTTGGGAGCCACACGTGGGCAGACCAGCACAAATGACCCTCGCTTCCATACAGGGCCTGATTTTATAGCTTAAGTTAGTAAAACGATAGGAATGAGCCATAAAATCTTTATGGCCCTATACTCCATGCATAGTGAAGAACACAACATGTGCTTCTCTTGCTCTTGTCCTCATCCATGAAGAGACTTCGTGATAATGAGTCAAACAGAGAGAGACGTCTGAAATGTGCACATTCCTCTTCAGCAAACATCAGTTTAATCAAATTATTCCTAAAGAGGCTTTTCTAAATAAGTGCTCTAATAAAAAAGTGCTTTACAACAGATTGCATCTGGTTCAGTGAAGTGATAAAAACTGAGACGGTGAGGCACAATAGAGAAGTTGGAGATTCAAACCAAAATACAGGCAATAAGGAAAGCTAACCACTTAAAATGAACATTATGTCTGGTATGGTCTGGTGACACAACTTACCCATGTTAAGGGAAATCTTTGTCATGTCAAGGGTTAACAAGAATTATTGGGAAATATGCAAACCATTTGTATTTCAAACAAAAATACATGAACAAAAACACTATCTATTTACTGGCTGCGTATTCTGTGCGTCAGTACCTGGAAGGAGGCGGATCTCAGCTGAAGCCCCTCCTGCATGTATTGCTGTAGCTGGTTCTGAATGGTGATTTTTTTCTCCTTGGTTAAAGTGGATACTGGAAAACTCCTGATCACGGCCTGTTCGCCAACTGCGCACACACAGACACAAACATAAACACATGAATAGAGCAGGGTAAAACTATCTAAATATAGAACAGTAAACTCTCTAACCTCTTTCAAACAAAGTTCTTTCACCACCTACTCGCGCTTTGTTATTGCAAGCCCATATGAATTCAGTTAAAAAGATTCAAATGCATTTAGAACAAACTTAGTTTGACGTCAAACCTGGCGTGATGCGCCTTGTGGCGGCAAGTTTGAATGTGCATAAATGCATATGTGGCTTGGTCATTGTTAAAGGGATAGTTCATCCAAAAATTTTAATTCTGTTTTTTTACATGTTGTTCCAAACCCAAAAGACTTCAGCTAATCTAACAAAAACAAACATATTTTTAATGAAACTTGAGAGGTTTTTGTTCATCCACTGAAAGTCCACGTAACCAAAACTTGTTCGTGCTAAATGTATGAGAGGCTCCCCTATGAAGCTCAGAGGTAACATGAATGCATTTACATTGCAAAATTACTGCATAAATAAAGTTACAAGATTAATGTTTCAAATAAAGTTTTTTGAAAATACAAATATGCAATAATGGTAAAAATGCAATGATACTTTTACATATGAAACTACACCACCAGTAGGTGGTGCCAAGTGACTGTCTTAGGTGAGTCATTCTTTCAACCGATTTGTTCAAACAGCTGATTCATTCAAGAATGAAGCAAATAACATTCTTTACGTATGAGTCATTGAATCATTGACTCAATGTGGGTTGCTCGAAGATGCATGACTTTTCTGCTGTAATCTTTGTTTGGAACTATTTTCAGCAGTCAATATTGTGTCTAAAATGTCTACTATTAACTATTTGTTGATTGAACTGTTGTAGAAAATCAATGAGTGCGTTTACATGGACCCTCTTAATGCGATTATAATGAGATTTTGACAATATTGCGATTAATCTTTACCTCATGTAAACGCAATACTTCGATTTAAATAATGCGATTAAACTCATAATCGCAGCAAGCATAATCGTATTAACATAGGTGGCGTACGCCGATTTTAATCAAAATATACAGGCATGTAAACACAGTAATTGCAGTATTGCCGCTCTGACCAAAGTGCGCATGCGCTTGTGACATACATGAATAACGTGACACGCACCTGTAATAATACGGAGATTATGCTGCATTCACGTGCTATCGGAATTATCGTAAATACGAGTCTCCTCGTCGGAAATTGGCCATATAAGGCCTCTCTAAGGCTGTTCATGTCCAATTTCCGACTAGGAAGCTCATATTTACGATAATTCCGATAGCACGTGAATGCAGCATAAGAAACGATGGTGGGGAAGAAAGCATCGCATTCTGGGGAAAATACAGCTGACAAAGCCTCTGTTCCTTACCCTCATCCAGAAACGGCGAGTAGAACGCGACGGCAGTGTATAGGCAAATAAATTCCATCACATTTCTATGGCGCCGAAAAAGCATAGAACACAGCCATACAAAATTATTATGCATTAGACGTAAATAAATTAAACCAGCGGCCAGTAACACACCTGCTCTTTCTGAGTCCATCATTTGTGCTGTCCAGTGGGGTATGTGAGTAATGGCAGTAAAAAAATTAACCACAATTCTTAGCGAGTAATAAGAATAATGGAAATTGCATGTAAACAGGAGTAAGAGCTTTGCTCTTGACATGTAAACATCAAAATGCGATTAAGTCCTTACTCTGATTATTGGAAATAATCGCATTATTCGTGCGCATGTAAACGTAGTCATTGTCACATTTGCAACCATTCTGATATTCGGCAAAACAGGTCAAAATTCAAGAAGGAATTCCGAAAAGTCACAAAATTGTCTTTACCTAGTGGGTCATGAGGAGTGCCTTTGAAAACGATACGGTAAGTGGTAAGGAAGAGTGCTCCCTCTGCTGGCAGGATGTGCGGTCCTCCCAGAAGGCCGCCGGTGGCCTCCTCTCGACCATCCGGGTCTAAGACCACCCGTAGCCCCTCGGACACCAGCTCCTCTCCAGGCAGCAAGGCAGGCCGCAGGATCTTGGGCTGGGAAAAATCAGTGTCATTAGAGTCTGCTGAAGACCAGAAGCAAATGCTTTGGTACAGAGATGATTATGTTCACTACCTTTCTCCTAAACAGAAATATAAGATTACACTATTCAGTTTGTACCAGAAAAAAAGCCAAGTCTTTGTGGTCTGCTTTTTGACAGACAACAAACGATTCTCTTGATGATGGAGTAAGCATCATTTATTAGGTTAAGTTCCAGGCACAGTAATCACACTCAATCCTTGTCTGTTTACCACCAGAGACACAACCCATCAATTTTTACACTGTCCAGAAAGCGTGTTCTGTCCTGGTGTCATTATCTAGCTCATTAGTTGGATTCAGAAGGGTGACAAAAACAGAAACAGAGCCGACTTTTAAAAAAAAAAAAAATTGGGAACTACAGCAAGTATTTGTTATGTGGAAATCTGCGGTATTAGAAGAATGAATGTCCACCTCACACTGGGGATGCCAGTTGGGATCTCCATCAGTTACTTCCCTGGATTTGCACACTAATAAACAATCTACCGTGGTTTCTTTTTCTTCCGAAAAACAAACTTGGTCCTGTACAGGAACCAGGACTTTATCCAACCTAGAATTCCCTCTTCAACCAAAGCATCTCAGAAGCATCTCCATTTATCATCACTGAAGTTTTTCACTGAAGTTAGGCAGTATTTACTGCAGAGTTTTTATAAACAATACTTTACTGATGCATTTTAATGTTTTAACTAATTGATTTATATCTTATAATACAAAAAAGTGTTGCCAAAATGTGTATCGTTTACTACATATCATCTCATAAATAATTAGTATGTTTCACAAACCTTGTACACATCCCCTGCTGTCCATATTTGTTAAGAACCGTTTTAGACTGTTTTTGCTTGTAAGTGGTGCTTGATCTGTGCATATTTCTCTCCTGATTCAGGCGAGATGATTTTTTCACAGACTGCAGTTATTTGGTTACTTGTGGATTATTGTGATGTTTTTATCAGCTGTTTGGACTCTCATTCTGACGCCACCCATTCACTGCAGAGGATCTACTGTCAAACAAGTGAGGTAATACTACATTTCTCCAAATCTGTTATGATAAAGAATAGGGATGAGCGAGTACAGCATTATCTGTATCTGTATCTGTTAACCATATGAATTATCTGTATCTGTATCTGTACTCGGACTGGGCGGGGCCTAACCCGGAAGTGGGCGGGATTTAACCTGGAAGTGGGTCGGGTTGTCTTGAAATGGGCGGGGCTTTAACCAGTATGTTATTTTAAGCATGCAATTGATATGGGTTGATCAGAAATTGTTATATTTATTGCTGATTAGAAAACTATTTAAGAACAAACTCATCTACATCTTAGATGGCTGGAGGGATGAGTAAAGTTTCAGCAAATTTTAGATTTTGGGTTAACTGTTTCTTTCAGTTGAAGAGTCGTTAGAATGATTTAATCCATTAACTTTTGACTCAAGTCATTTTGACTAATTCATTAAAAGAACAATCTCTTAAGTGAGTGCCACTACTTTGATAATTTGGCCAAAATGCTAGCACAACAAACCCAATGACATACAAACTTTGGAATAGCTTTCACTAGTGGAGAACAAGTTCTTACCTTCTGAATGGGAGGCAGTCTTATGCTTTCTCTGTGAACCGCCTCTAGAGTCTCCATCTGCATTGCCACAAGACCTGAAGGAACAGATAAATACCTTTATTCAGGAAACTCTGTGGACATGTTAGGGTCACTAGGTCACAGTACTATCCATTTCAGTTACATTTTCCTACCAAAACCGCTTAATATATTGAATTATGCTTCAGAGTGAGGCATTAAAGTCAATCTACTACATAACTATTGTGAACTTGCATTTTTTAAATTGTACAATCATTATTTTCCATGCAGTTCTGACCACAAGGATTATTTGTGAAGCAATAAATTCATTTCTCACAAAAGAGGACTATTGAAATCAACTAGTAAAAAGGGTGAGCACACATCCACCCTTATACAAATATATATATATTTTAACCCTAAAACTTAATGTCACATAAATTGATGACCATGTATTGCTGTTAAAATGTTTCAATTCCTAGACGCTCTGTCTAAGTTAAAGTTTAAACTCTCTGCGTTGAGTGAGTGTGCACACAGTGTTTTACCTGGAATCATACTATGCAGACTCTTGATATGATCCTGCGTCACTCCACTCTCTGTGCACACTTTATCAATGAAACGAGAGATGAATCTTCCCACAGTGTTTGCAACATCACTGGTCTCAGAGTCTTCAAATCCACTCTCGGTGTCAAAGCTCTCGGCCACACTTCCTGCAATACTGTTTATTGCATGACACTAATTATATTGCAGATTTTAACACAACACAACCAACAACAGCAATGTTACTCTCAATATTCTTAAAATAACACACAGCTTTTAAAGAAGCTTTGATGTAACTCTGCTGCTTTAGTTTACCGACCCATCACAATTCAATGTCTGTTTAGTCTGTGGCACACAATTGGTCTGAAATACCACTGTTAGGAAGCGGACGACTCTGATATCTCCTGGCCTTAGTGCACATTGTGCTGGTGGAAAAGTGATGTAATTCTCTAACTGTTTACAAATAGAGAGAGCAGTTCCCGAAAATAAATCAAGTCTATAGTAAAACTAGGCAATACAGATTTTCCACAATTAATGCAACTTCTGCAGAAGAAATTTTCATTAACAAGTCTTGTATGAGATTATTGCATTTTTTTAAAGTATTATGCATTTTTTAAAATGTATTATTAAAATGAAATGTATTGGGCCTTAAAGCAGAATTTCCCAAGTGGGGGTTTCTGAGTTCATGAAAAGCTAATTATTAATTATACTGAATGTAAAATTAAAATAAATATATGGGGCTGCACAATAATCATATTTTAGCTAAGTGTGATTGTCAAATCAAATGCATCATTTTAATTAATTGTATTATAATCATCATATATTAATTTTATATTCTACTGTACATTTGTAATTTACAACAGTAATATATCTTTATTTTTATAATTACAGGTACTTCTACTACTACTAAATAAATAAATAATGCCTGTGTGTCGTTAAACTATTGAAATATTAAAATCGAATCTCTTATTTCAAATAAATATTTTATGTCTCAGCAGTCTGGTTGATAAAAAAGTTTGGGAATCCCTGCCTTAAAGGATTTTTCCTATTTTATTATCTGGCAGGTGAAAATGAGAAGTCTGATCGCTTAGAAATATAAAAGCATAGTACTCAACAAAAGACATAATTTGAGGAGCCATTTACAAAATTCCCTAATCCTAGACGCAAGCAAAAGTAAAATGATATACTTGCTTGTCATATCAAACCCCACTATTTAAAAATAAAGAGGAGAAAGAAAACATCTGAGACTAGCACTTAAAACTCTCAGTGTGCAGTTATTGGCCTTGAAAAATTTCTGAGAGGAAGAGAAAAGGACAGGAGGAGGGAAATTTGGCCAAACATCACCTGTTTTGACTATGAAGCCTCCCAAAACTCACACATATTATTATTCTTACTACAAAGCTCTACATCCCCATCCCTCCATCTTTTTTTGGTTATGGCTGAGTGCTTCCTCCACAAACAGCCAACTCATTTCATCGTTCTGCTGAAGCAGAGCAGCACTCGGGCTACCGGAGGGGCTGAGAAGGATGTGGTGTATAACCGAATAGGACTCTAGAGGAACTACACCAGGCTACTTCTATTCACATTTTTGCTCACTGACTGAATCAACTGTATAGTTTTCTGTTGAAGATGCTGAGAAACAATCAAGATGATTTATACTGGAATGTCTGTTTTGTAACCAAGGTGAAAGTACAACCGTCAGCCCCTGCTGTGCGTCTTTCCCGTTTGAACTGATTTGATGTATGCCAGACGCACCGGAGCACCACTGACCTGCAAAAGTCTTTAGACCAATAACAAGTTCTCTTACTTTACAGGACTACAAATGACACATTGGAATTTTGCTTCTCTCTGACATTTTTATTTCAAAGCAATGAAACTGATTTGAATTATTTTCAAATTATTATGTAATGGTATAAAAGCAAATTGTGCTTGAAATATGCTGTTTGCATAAGCATTTTTATAGTTTTAAGAACCACCTTTGGCAGAATCATCTCTGATTTGAACACTTTGGCCGACTCTTCTGCTCAGATTAGCTCCAAGTTCAACAAATGAAACTGGTACAACAATTTTCAAATAGTGCCACTAAATTTTCTTCTTCACAAACTCCACTGTTAAAGCTGTAATTGATTTCAGTGGTTTATCTTCAGATCCTTCAGGCACTGAATGAGGCAGGCACATCTAAACACACATAATGATTTATAATGTAAGGCTAAGTTTTGTAATTGGCAAAAAAGGGGCTTTTACTTAATATTATGCACTATAATTTTAAACAATGCACATTCCCATAGCATGACGCTACCACCCCCATATTTCACTGTAATAATTGTGTTTATGAGTTGGGGGCAGCATTCATTTGAGCACAAAATATTCTCCCACATGAGTTACTATTAAGTCTTTTGACAAACTGTAAATTTCTTTCACTTGGTTCCTTTTGAGTTTATTTTGTTCCGTCCTCATAATCAGACACGATACGGGCTGCTGCATCTTTACTCTGTACTGAATCTCCTTCATACGTGATCAGTGACCTCTATGTGTGTTCTCCTTGATCGCACAGAGAATTCTGAGTGACAACCTTTATTAATCAGTGTCTGGATGGTTTTTTGTAGTGATTTGGACTTCCTGAATTGGACACTGAAACACACATTTTTCCTTTCTTCCTTTAGCTCTAACTTGCACAATGATCCATTAAACTTAGGGGATTTTATGTGGAGAAAATGTGGAAGATATTTTAATCATTTGCAGGTAGAGGTCAATCGTAAGGCAAATGAGTGTGCAGGAAGCATGCTTAACTTTTAAATGTATTATTTTATTTGCATGTACTGAGCTAACATGGCATATTAAGTGTTTTATTTTGAGTTTAAGCGGTTGGAAAATTGCACTCAGTAAAGTGAAACAGCAGAGATAACCAGTAACTCAAACAGTAGCAATGCCAATGTCATGGGTTTGATTCTCAAGGAAAGCAGAAATGTGCAACTTGGATGAAATGTACTGTAAGTTGCTTTGGATAAAAGCATCTGCCAAATGCATGAATGTAAATGTACTGTAAAGGCACTGTGAAAGGAAGTCTCTTACCTGTTTGTGAGTATGCTGTTGCTGCCGCTCTCCCAGTCGGCTGCAGGCGTGGAGCGCAGAAGCTTGTTTTTGCTGGTGTCCAGCGGTACGAGCAGGTAGACCATCAGGCTGGCATAGTGGATGGCCTGGCTAAACACTGTGCTCTCCTCATTCTTCACCAGCTCCTGCTGCTTTTCTTTGCTCAGACTGGGCCAAGCACGCAACTGCTCTGCTGCGAGGTCCATAGCGGTTCGTTCTGACTCACTGGATGCTGTGGACAATGTACTCTGTTCCTGATAAAGAGAGATGGTCAAACGAAAAGATGAGAATCAGGGTTAAATTATATCCATTTTCTAATGAAATGGTGCCAGTATCAAGGCTTGCTAGGGTTTGTGTCCATCTCAATCAAAACCAACCGCGTTTTGTCTGACTTGAACGACAGCCAAACACAATGTTACTACAAAACGTACTCAAACAAAAAAAGGCACACCGGTCTTAAGATTATAAGCCTTACACCTTGTAAGAGTTCTTGTTTTATTATCTTTTTATCGCTTATAAACATAATTGCAATCATAATCAATCATAAACATAACTGCAATGTTAAGTGGTTCAGTTATAAATATGATTGTCCAAAATTGTTGATAAGGGAAAATCTAATTTGAAATGTTCGTGCCAAATTTTTAAAAATGAAAAGTGTTCATGTTGGCTTTTTTGTTGATTTTCTTTTATTTATTTTGATTAAAAATTTTAATTTAAGAACACGTGTTGTCACGTGGTATAACAATCAAATAAAAATACTTGAATATTTGTGAGTGTACACATTTGTTTTCAAAAAAAAAAATTTTCAGCAGTATATTTCAAGGTAAACCTGTTTTAAGTAAACCTACAAATGATAATTCATAAATATCAGGGTTGCACCATATGACAGTTAAAGGAGTAGTTCACTTTCAGAACAAAAATGTACAGATAATGTACTCACCCCCTTGTCATCCAAGATGTTCATGTCTTTCTTTCTTCAGTCGTAAAGAAATGATGTTTTTTGAGGAAAACATTTCAGCATTTCCCTCCATATAATGGACTTCTATGGTGCCCCCGAGTTTGAACTTCCAAAATGAAGTTTAAATGCAGCTTCAAAGGGCTCTAAACGATCCCAGCCGAG
Organism: Tor tambroides; assembly: GCA_021397915.2. NCBI lineage: Eukaryota > Metazoa > Chordata > Actinopteri > Cypriniformes > Cyprinidae > Tor > Tor tambroides. The sequence goes on along the minus strand of JAFVLL020037374.1, from coordinate 33,287 downwards.
GAAGAAGGCTCTTATCTAGCGAAACAATCTGTTGTTTTCTAAAAAAATTACAACTGATATACTTTTTAACCTCAAACACTCGTCTTGTCTAGCTCTGCGTGAACTCATGACAGTTAGGGTATGTCGAAAAACTCCCATCTCATTTTCTCCTCTAACTTCAAAATCAACCTAAATTTTGGAAGTTCAAACTCGGGGGCATCATAGAAGTCCATTACATGGAGAGAAATGCTGAAATGTTTTCCTCAAAAAACTATTTCTTTACGACTGAAGAAAGAAAGACATGAACATCTTGGATGACAAGGGGGTGAGCATATTATCTGTACATTTTTGTTCTGAAAGTGAACTAGTCCTTTAAAAAGCTAACCTTGTCTTGTGATAAAACGTGAAATTATCTGACATTTTAAGATAAAATTTAAATATAAAATACATATTTAAAAACACAATTTAAACTAAAATTTAATTCAGAAATAAAAAAAACATTCCCATCATAGAATATGTGTATTCATATCATTGCATTTTAAATGAATTGCATTTTACATTTTTGAAATAAATCACATTTCAAAAATAAAGGGATTAGTCAACAAGTAAAAAAGTTGATTTCAAGACTTTACCTTGATCTTGGCAGTGATGAGTTGTTTTTCCTCAGGGGCGGTGAGGTAAAGGGCTCTGATCTGGTTTTGCACCTCAGAGTAGAAGGTGGCCTCCCAGAACTGCTGATTGGTCCAGATGGGATGGTCTTGTATGCAGGTGTAGGCGAACTGGTCCACGCCAGCTGTCAGTTTCTGTAAGCAAGAAGATGGATCAGCAGGCAACACAATGTGAACTGAACTCTGGCAGCCGGCTAAGATAAACACAGTGCCTGCTACTGTCTATATAACAGGTCAAATCAGCCAAGCTGGGGTCCTCACAGCTCATGAAACCAACTGGGCTGTACGGCGCTTGTAAAGGAGTCCATTAAAAAGCATGGTGAAAACAGGAAAGTAACACACTGCTGCCAATGGTTTTAGGAGCAATCAGTCATTTTTAGTGGTCATAATGTTCTCAACACATACAGTAGGCCTCATACAGAGGGAGATGGCAAGGCAAGACTTTGAAAACATGACCCTTAGTGTTATTCTGTGCTTTCCGACGCAAACCAGATCACCTGTGGGCTGCTTACTGACTCTAAAGGACATCTGCTAAAGTTGTGAAGGCTGTATTTATTGCATTTGCACATACAGATGTAGAACTTAGTGGATCGCACACCATGCATGACGTCTTTCTCACCTTCCATTGGTCTGTACAGCTCACACCTCAGATTAAATTACCATCTAATGTCTTCTTCTCAAACCCCCTGAACATACGTTATGACAAACTGTCTTTGCTACTTAGTTTCCCTAATGCTAAGCAAACCACAATCACAAGTGAAATGGCAGATGGAAAGAGAAAAATCAGCAGCAATGGAAAGACGGAGGCAAACATTGTAATAAGCAATAACAGATTCTGGCTGTGTCCCAATTAGCATACTTTACTAGGCACTAAAAGTATGTGCTTCACTGGTGATTAAAAGTACATATAATTGAGTATGTAGAAACGCAATACACAATTATTGGAACCTACTTAATTCCACGAGAATCTTTTGAAATTTTTCCTGCATTAAAAACTGCTGGGGCTGATTTCGCCTCACTTTCTTGGTTGGTATTAATAAACAACGTTGTAAGAGTACCATCAAATTCCTCTTCCATATCGACTTCTTGATGCTTCTTCATTCCAAATCACTGCTATTCTGAACCCTTGAGGTAAAGATGGTTCAGGAAGATTGTAGCTGGTTTGTTTATGATGGTGGTGTATCAGCTCCAACCAATGCATAATATTTACGATAGACAGCATGCAAATTGGGACATAGCCTCTGAAAGCAAAGCTGTTTCAAGAGGATCTTGGGAAGCCCCTTTTGCTGTTTCAGTAAATCCAAACCCAATCATGTATAATCCCTGTAAATCTGAAGGCTCTTTCACTTTGACATATATGCATTTTCCCACTCTCTGTCACTGGGAAATTACCAGCAAAGACATTAATGTGAAGGTTTGTTTGGACAGTTTATCTTTCCCTATGTAGTCTGGAATGTCTAATATGTTTTTCAACACCAGGAGACCCTATAATACTGACTTGTCCAAGCTGTGCTGATAAATCCAGCTCATCCATAATTGTTGCAGAGATAGCTAAAGCTGGCCAGGTTGAAGCTTTGAGAGCTTGCAGATATTCTCAGTCTGTCTAGACCCCATTTCCTCAAGGCTGACATACAGATGGAGCTGAGTGAAAAAGTGGCAAGAAATGCAGCAGGAGAAACAGTGCAGTTGTTATTGTAGGATGTGGACCAGGAACACACCGCCAGACCAGTATTATTTGTCTTCAACACGGTTGTGACTGGCAGCAGATGGGGGTGGATGTGTACAGATTTGCTGGTTCTCCAACAACAGATGTGAGGGGGTCAGTTTGACCTCTTCCAACTGTCCAGCCTGTCCGGGGTGGGGCAGGAGATGTGGAGTTAAAACTAATGCCCTTGAATGAGTAGAAGACATTTAGATGGTCTCTCTTTGAAATAACAGGAGGTCTCCAGTGTTGGCTGCCAGAAGGAATTTCTGCTCAACTTCTGCATTCTAATGTATTAGATGGAGGGATCATGTGACTTTGTGTCTGCACTCCTATTCTAGATCCTGCAAATTTTGCACCACCAACATCTTGAATCATCTCTTTGTTGCTCGTATCACACCAAATCACCAACCTTCTTCTAAAAAGAGACTTTTTTGTTCTTTTTCACTGCATATCAGTGCCATTCTGAACCCTTGAGATAAAGATGGTTTAAGAACATGGTAGCTGGTTTGTTTTTGGTCCAAGATGGCCTATCAGCTCCAGCCACCTTGATACAAAAGGTCTACCAGGTTGACCTTGGCCCCTTCTGGCAGCGCAGCTGATCAGCTAGAAAACATGTAAAACCAGAAACTGTTTTTAGCTGAATTTCCCAACAGGGATGAGAAAAAATCTGTAATTTGTGTCAGAAAATAAAAAAAGATCTGACTGTGATCTGTGAACAGCGCAGGGTAATGATTTACCAACATTATGGAACAAATCCCTGCTTACTTAATACTAAAGAGACATTCCATTTGCAGAGCCAGGAAGGAATCAAAACAGTCCAATTTAAATGCATTGTGTCGTAAAATATGCACGTCTACGTGAGCTAAAAGACATCTAGGATTAAACAGCGCATTTACAATTATGATTTATGTCAAACAAGAAGAGCAACAAAGAACATCAGGGCAAAAAATGTTAAATGGTTGAACAAACAGAGCCGTCTGGCCCATCAGTATGCAGGACATGCTGTAATCATGTCCCACAATGCAAAGTAAACAGGAGAAGGTCAAGCTATGGTTAGCAAGAGCCATGGCAGGGTTATGCTAGCTCGTGAATTGACAAGAAATTAATGTAACGCCTCGACGACAACAAACACCCCAAATACATTTCTGCTGAACTGTGGTTGAAAAACTTGCCTGCTGCAGATGGTGCCAGAGACATTTGTGGTACTTTCAAACCACAATTGTATGCACAAATGACATTCATTTATTATTTTAAGACAGATACCTGATACTTTACATAACAAATACAGACATGACATTATTTACTGACAAACACTACGGAAAATCTCTCCCTTTCCCATAATACAGTCACGTGGATCTATGCAGCGTGTGACAGTCTACATTGCAAGTGGTACGATGGTCAAAACTAGATTGTTTCTATTATCATATGGCATATTAAGGCCTATATTTAAATTTATGTACTTCAATAGCATATAAAATTTCCATTTATTTGAATAACAAGGTTTTAAGGTGAAACACTACAGGCAAAAACAGTTTTTTTCATGCATCTGTCAACACTGTTAAGTGTTTCTTTTACAGGTTTTAATATTGTGTCTGTAGATTTAAATTACAATACATATTTTTAAAGGTTGTTTTATCAAAATGAAATTTTACTCTTGCACTGAACTAAAATCTTGACTTTCAGTAGCAGTTACATACTCCAAACTTTACAGTTTTATTCCCATCTATAGTCTGAAGATTTTTACAGAGGGGTTGGTCATATATATTTTGCCTGATTTTATTCAACAATTTATTCCTTAAAAATGGTGAAAATTTATTTATTTATACATTTTTTCGACTGTTGACAGTACTTTCTGATTTATGGAGTGTAAAAACCTTTGACTCTAATATGTCAACACAATGAAACAAGAATTTTTAACCTGGTTTCATCCAATGTTCAGATTTTTGTTCTAGAAATTTATGCAAATTAGCGCATGCTTAATTAAATAGCAACTCATTTGCATATTTAAACATAACACTTCAGAAAACTTGTACTCATACCATTCTCATACATTTTAACTAGGCAAATATCTTTGCTTATTTTACAGTATATTTGAGTCATATGCATAATTTTTTAACAAATTACAATTGTTTTTCAAAATTAGATTTATGCCGAGTCTAAATTTGAAAATTTGATGAAATCATATAGATGCAAGTACTTAAGAATAAACTACATGCCATGACTGACAAACACCAAAGTGTCTACAAAGGTGCAGTTGCAAACTGCATGCAAACTATGTCATGAAGGACAACCACGCAGTAATGTTTCAAGAGAGAGAACCTGTGACAAATATTACTAAAAAAGAACAACAATTGGATTCTGCAATTTTTGGATGGCGTGTTTTGACTCTGTCAGTGTCTAATCCTAATCAAACACACCTGAACAAGCTAATCAAGGTCTTCGGGATCACTAGAAAGTTACAGGCAGGTGAGTTTGATCAAAGTTGGAGCTAAACTCTGCAGGAAAATGGATCTCACGGACCAGAGTTGAGAACCCCTGGTCTAATTCATGCACACAGTGTGAAGACAGCTAAACATGTCATCTGTGTGGACAGTAATGCTGGATTAGCAATAAATATCTATTTATAATTTTTAATTGATACTGATATGGATTCTTAAATCTCAAGAACAATCTTTTAGTCTGTGCTGTTTTCAGTTGATGTGTGAACAAAATTTGACTAATCATTATTTGTAGCGGACATGCCATCCAATAATCACAATAAGCTTTTCTGCTCTGTTACTTTTCAAGCCTCAACTTTTAAATTGTTAATTTGATCACAAAATACAAACAATAAATGTGGTTTGACACATCACTGTAGTTTAAGCAGCATGTGAACTGATCATTTCTTCCTCTTTACTACTAGTTATAGTACAAAATAAACATGAATGAACATAAAACAAAAAAAATAAATAATTAATACAACGTAATTAATCACGTCTTATGTAATCGCTAAATTAGTGTTTCAACTGTGGAAAGATGCCAATAAAACAACTGTAAACAACGACATGTATAACATTACATTTATGTCATATCCATAAACTTTTTAGTGAGTTTATTTTAGAAGAAAAGAATTTTGGTGCATTGCTAATTATTATGTTTAACTGTCCAATAACCAATATGTAGAACAGACAGAACTGCCATTTATCGGTAAAAAGAATCTGTGACTGCGGTCTCTCTCTAGTCATTTTCCAAAAAAAGTAACTATAATGTAAAGTAGTTAGTTACTTTAATTAGCAAAAAAAAAAAAAAAAAAAAATTTTTTTTAATTCTGTTTTAAAAATTAGAATACACACAACATAGGAAAAAAAACACAGCACAATTTCTCAAACAAATACCCAAATGTGAATGAGCGGAGAAGGGCAACTTTAAACACTCCTATCAACACCTCAGGACAGACTACACCAGTACAGGATGATGTACACTCATAAACATGCTACATGTGCACACATAGAGCAAAATAAGCTTCTGAAAGATCTACAACCTTCCCAGATGTCACAGCAGACATAACTTCACAGTGCAGCAACAATGACACCTGATGATCTCGGTTAAGAGTGGGGTAATGATTTGAGATTGAATATTCACTCAAATACAAACAGACCGCTCACCAAAAGAGAGCACGTTGAGTATGTTCCCATGTCCGATGGCATGCAGACCTTGACTACAGAACAGCATAGCCCTCTGGGAAAAAGATAATGTGCTGGAGGAATGCCACAATGAGCCAGCTAACCAAGTGAAAGTGCAAAGTACAACTCTAATATTCTCAAAAGTACAAGAACATACATACATCATAACATAATGGCTGAAGAATCTATCCATTCCATCCATCCATTAAATTTGACATATTCCTAAATTCCGGTTTATTTTTCCCAAATTCTGTTTTATGTTTTAATTAAATTGTAATAATCAAAAAGCCTGACTAATCAATTAAATTCATAAAACATTAACAATTTAATAATTTATTAAAATGTTTACAACAAAAGGGCCCTATGAAATGTTTTTTTTTTTTTTTTTCAGAAATTCTGTGTTTGTTTTTTCTGGATTTATGATTTAATATATTACTATTATTAGTGGTAATCAAAATAAGACATACAACACCAACAATTTAGTTAATCTTTTAAAATGTAAATCAAATGAAAATTTAATAATCCCTTTTTCCAAGCAAAGTGCCGCATAACAGGTTTGCTGTTCTTAAAAAAAAATATTATTATTATTAACATTACTTTGAGAAGCACATTCTCTTGTGCAATAGTAATATATTTCTTTCACAAATTCCTTAAGTTTAAGTTACACTGAACTTTTATTTTGAATGGTTGTCATGAAACCCTAACCCTTTAAATATCTATTTGTACATGATATAACAATATATATATATATATATATATACACACACACACAAACACACACACACACACACTATATTGCCAAAAGTATTGGGTCGCCCCCTTCTAATGAACAGGTTTGACTACTTTAGTAATTTCCATAAGTATAAATCTTAATGTTTAAGCATATAATGATATTCTAGGAAATTGTGTGCTTCTAATATTATAGCAAAAGTTTGGACAGGACCCTTTTCTATTCTAACATGACAATGCCTCTGTGTATAAGGCAAGGTTCAAAGAAAATGATTGATTCAGTCAGTGTGGAAGAACTTGACTGGTCTGCATAAAACCAAGTCCTAATCCTAGTTTAACACCTCTGGTGTGACTGTAAATGCAGACCTTGAGCCAAAAACTCATCACCAAACACCAATGACTTGTACATATGGGTACAGTCATTTTAGACACTTCCAAAACTATGCAACAGAGATGGAAATACAATTTTTAAATATATGAATTATGTTCCCATCGTTGTTGCCACAGATTTGAAGTGCATTTTCTGTTCTAAAGAAGGGGTGTCCCAATACTTTTGTCTATATAGTGTATGTACAAGTCATTGTGGTGTTTGGTGATGAGTTTTTGGCTCAAGGTCTGCATTTACAGTCACATCCAGAGGTGTTAAAAGCTGGGATTAGGAAGGACTTGGTTTTATGCAGACCAGTCAAGTTCTTCCACACTGACTCAATCAATCATTTTCTTTTTGAATCTTGCCTTATACACAGAGGCATTGTCATGTTAGAATAGAAAAGGGTCCTGTCCAAACTTTTGACACAATTTCCTAGAATATCATTATATGCTTTAACATTAAGATTTGTACTCATAGAAATTACTAAAGTAGTCAAACCTGTTCATTAGGGGGCGACCCAATACTTTTGGCAATATAGTGTATCAAATGCTGATGAAGTGACTCTTTGGCTCTGTGTGCACCAAAGCGTTTTTTTTCCCTGAGGCTTTCAATTGTTTTTAATGGGAGCACTGCATTTTTTAAGACAGCAGGAGCGTGACAAGGCACTGAGCATTTATTTCACGCTGAGGGCTGCGTACTCACCATGTTGAAAGTTGAAGAATGTGCAACTGTGGGGTAAAACACAGCGCTCATCACTGTCACTTTTCAACCAACCGTCCAATCACAGTGGAGGAGGGGCGGGACAAATACTACATTGACCAACCGCCACATCCTGCTTGTACAACAGCAATAGACAACAACAACAACAAGCACAACAAAGGAACGAAATCATTTAAAACAAGGGCCAGAGCAAGTATTTTACATTTGCGTTTTCAGAAGAGCTCCTAGCATTTTCAGGTGGCTAAAAACACTTTGGTGGTCACATGGCCTTGGGGCAGCTCTGGAGATGAAGTTTGTTTTTAAGTCCTCATATAACAAGATAGCAGATGCTGAAAACACAGTAATTGTTACATGTGCTTCAGTAAGTGTGTAGCAGACAACTGTGCCACTCATTGAAACACACAGAACACGCAGACTTCGTATTTTGATAACAGATTTCTTTTTGCTCTTTAATATTCACAGACCACATCACGATTTGATTAAGTGTACACCCCTACTTTTGACAGCCCTATCCACTAAATTCTGTGACATTCCACATTATACAGTAAATTCTATTTTTATGACTGGATTTATTGCATGCAAATGCAACAATGACAAGTGTCAAGCAACAGAAAGTTTTGACAGTTAACTTCATTGGACTACTGTGGCATTTTACAGAGTCCCAACCCACACTGGAATCTCACTGACCTAAAATCCTGCCCTAAATTGATGTTATTAAACATAAAATATGTTTGGAATGGCTGTGATTGTGTTACATCGCAAACAAATTATTTTATGGTCAAAACTTGTTTATACAAAGAGAAAATGAGCCTAAAATGCAATAACAAAAACCAGACACTGACCTCATTTTTTCCATATCTAGTATCCCCTATTATAACACTTGTAAACAGTCTTTATATTAGTGCTGGGCGGTATGACCAAAAATTTACAGTAATCACGGTATGCAAATCACGGTATTTTTCAAAATTATACCGGTTTCACGGTATATGACGGTATTTATTTTTTTCATGCATGACCGGGTGTTAACCACATTTTCTACTGATTGAGAGAGGAAAAACTGCAGTAGATTGACTTAGAATGCCCTATTTTACTGTCATGATGAGCGAATATTGTAGAAAAATTCCACACTAAATAGTGACTAAACACGACCCATTAATACATGTTAACCAGGACTCACTCTCATTTATAATCACGACATCGTCTGATAAAATCAACATGCATCTAACGTTACACTAAAGAGCGGCTATGCGGTGGTTTTGGCTATATTACTTTTTTGTCTCATGCAGCGCACTGCCTGCGTCTGAGTAACAAACTAAAAAAAAAAACAACAAACAAAAAAGTGCATAATATTAACAGACAAACTATGCTCATATTTATAATTCCAAACAGTCAGTTAGCGGCAGGTGCTTGGAATCACTGTTTTGTACTCATTTACTGATGAGTCTGCTGCGGTACGGCCAGCTGAATGCGATGCTTCTCTGCCGCTCACTGCACAGAACAGACGCAGAGAGAGGCGACACTGCGCCGGGAGAGTCAGATCTCCCGCTCGCGGGGCAGCACTGGCGACATCTTCCAACTAAACCATAGCTAAGGTTTATCCAAAAAAGTCGCTAGGTTTGTCAGTTTGTATATTCTATGGAAAAAAGCCACTAAAAGGGTCTGAAAGTTGCTAAATATAGTGCTAAAGTCGCGCTCGTGTGTGTGTGAGACACGGGAGCTGATGGCAGTGGGCAGTGGATATTGTGGATGAGTTCTTCTGTGTCATCACGTTCTACTAGTTCTACAGCTTCAGAACTTTCACGCTTAGTAACACACAGCTGTGTCCTCGCCACAAATGCAATAGTGAAAAGAGACCCCTCTCAAACAGTGTCGCGTTCCGAGCGTTATTTAAATGACACAGGTATTGCAGTATTTTAAAAATTCATATCATAAGAAAAAGAAACACCGATATTCGGTATGAACCGGTATACCGCCCACCACTACTTTATATGCCATCTTTAACTGTTCAATGAGCAGGAAGGCTCTATTTGAGTGATGATCTGTGAATGACAGCCCAGTATGTCAACAACCTTGCTTACTATCAATTAACTTACGATCAATTAACTGCCTGGAGGCTCAGCATTTCCCAGAAGAAAGAATGAATCAGAGCTCCAAGGCTAAATGAGATGCATGCCGATCACTTGCGAGAAACCTTCTGACCTCCTATGGGAAACCTGACTGTGTGTGACAGCGCGTGATTTCTCACAAGGAAGCAATGACGTATCGGGTGTCAAGTTGTTTTTCGTCCTACAAATCTCCATTTGAGGTGACTTTGAGGTATCCATGGCATAAAATCATTCTCAAGCCAAGGAACAATGAGCTAAGAGTTATTCAGGTTACGTAAAAGCCCTCATTTACAATACTGAAAAAGGTTTAGGCTGTAAATCAAGGCAAAGAGGTAGTTGTAAACGGAGCGGATCTTTGTGGGAATTGTTTTGTTGACTTTGTGGTTGAGTCTTTGAGTTCCTTTGGCCCAGAGGTAAAAAAAAAAAAGGTGTTTGCTAAGACAAGCATTGCAGTTACTCATACTTAGGGTTAGGGATTCGAACAAACCCTTATCCCAGATGCATAACTCACTGATCATTCATATTCAGCCATTTATGCTATGAATGGTACCTTGAATCATGCGGCTTGTTGTGCTATTATTGAGAGATCACACTTGCGCTTCAAGAATGCAAATGCAACATTGAGCTCTAGTGTGTTTGTGGTAATGTCCATACTTCAGTTGGGTCATCCTTAAGTAGAGTGGCGGGAAGCCTTCATCTCCTGCCAAGCCTGCACTAAGAACCTCAATAACATGCAGCATGGTTTAGTACAAGGCTACTGGGAGTGAAGGGGAGGGCATGTGGATCACAGCCTCATGGAAAAATGCATGAGGGTTTAATTGTGGTGCGACACAGGGATCATCTGAGGATGGCCAGAGCACAGATTAGAGCCACTGCACAGCATTTTAAGTGCATCTTGTTGGGGTTAGAATTGATTTCAGGTACTTCGTGAAATATATTAGTTGAGTTGACCTAAATAATTTAGCCTTTGGTTTGTGTGATATCAGTGGCATGAATTTTTCTGGAGCGCTACAAAACAAACAAGGTTTTACTTATCTCCCTTGTTGAACTTGCTGTTTATCTTGTTTATCATGAGGGCTCTGCAAATCTGACTGTCAGCTCTTTTTAGTGTAATGCTTTAACCAGGATTGGTTCTTACATAAAAATGGCAAATGTGAAACAGGAAAACTGAAAAACAGGAAATTCAAGGTTTGAAGAAATAGCTTTCAGATGTCTTAATGAAAGACTTGAATTGTTTGCCTCAATGCACGAAATCTTCAGCTCTCCAAAACGGTTTGTGGCAGGTGCATCTCATCGATTAAAATGAACAATGACTGTGGAAACATTTCGGATTACGTATCGTTATAACTAATTAGTGGTGCTCAGTTGCATGTGAACAAACTACTAGCCCTGAGTATTAAACTTAACACGTAACTATCCCTCACTGTTTGTGTTACACAACATTTTGTTCTTTTACACACGTACAGCTCACGATTCAGTGTTTTCAGTCACAGTTCACAGTAAAAGTGCATCCGAGATAATGTGGACTACCACCTCAGGTGTGCATTATTTTTCTAAGTTAAAGGCCTGTCGTAAATTATTCCTTACATATGAACTGTGAGTTGAAGAAAGAAGCACAACATTTTGTTCTTTTCCGTGCGTGCAGCTAATGATTCAGTGCTTTCTGTGTCACAGTTCAGTAAATGCTGCTCCACATGAACTCTTCTCTGCAGGGGCTGCGAGTTTGGGTCGTAATATGCATTTGGGACGCTTATAACATGCATTACAACATGCGCCAACCATCTTCCCAAACTTGTAATGAGAAGCGCTTATAAACTGGCTGTTGTCAACAAAAAAGCTTTAAGGGCACCCTGTGGTTTCTGCCAAAATTAAAAGCTTGGTGGTTTAATATAAAGACAGACAGACAGATAGATAGATAGACAAATAGATAGATAGATAGATAGATAGATAGATAGATAGATAGATGTAAACCATTATTTTTAGAGTGACAGTTTTCTGCAGGTCATTCCAATCCCTAAGGAATTTAAACCAGTTCCTGGATGGGAGAAACAATCTTATCGTAAGATTTTGGGTTATGTTGACCATGCAAATTTACAGTGTATAATGTTACAGTTAGGTGTCTAAGGCTTAGACAAGTGCTATTGTCCCACAAACGAACATGAGGGTCACCAACGTGATATTTGATTACATCACATGTCTTCTGTGCATAGTGTGAGTCACGGCAGACGGATCGCAGAGCAGCCCGCAATTAAAAAGTAACACAGTCAGTTGTGTCTGTCTCTATGACAACTATAATGTGGGTACATGATGGATTGGTGTTGAAAGCCAGACACTCTCCAAATCCCTGCAGCCCATACCCCCTCCCCTTTTCCCACTGTACCACAGCGAAACCGAACTAGGCTAGAGCGACTGTCACGCTTCTTAGTGGTTTCCTTCAGCGATGGGCTGAATGGGGTAGATCACAAAGCCTAAATAAACTCACAGCGAAGTTCTTTTCCCCTAGGAGTAAAAAGATGTTTGAAATACCTGAGCAGTGATATACTGTTAGCGAACATCTTGAAGCTGCAATTTCTGAGTGAAAATTATTTCGAAGTGAATCCTGCCAATTATTTTTCAGTGTATTCGAATTGTAATTTTACAGACGTTCTTGTTATTTTTCTTAAATACTTTTTTCTACAGTGAAACATTACAATAGTTCTTATTTTGTTTAATATTTTATTTAATATTAACAGTTATTATTAGTAGTAGTAGTACTATTATTATAGTCATATTGATGTATAATCACAAAAGTTTTGGCCAAAATGTACAGCCTACAAACAATCAGTGCCATGCTTCTAAGAGTGGCATTTAAATAAATATGCAAATATGTGCTATGCATTTTCCTTTCAATTTCAAACTAAACATGTTAAAAATGACTGGTGAGAAAACAGCAGTTAAGAAAGCATCTGATCATAGCAATGTGGATATGGATGAACCAGTTATGCAATTCTGCACTCCATTCAAGTCATGTCATGTTCAATTACTCTATATAGCACTTTATACATAGAGTACTTTAAAGCAAGAAGCTTTACAAAATAAACATGACAAACAGTGTCAGCGTTGCTTTCAAATAGAATTATAACTTCAATTTCTACAATAAAGCAGCTCTGCAGCGTGCTCATGTTTTTACTCGTGGATGTCTGATCTCGACGGACTAAACAGAAGAAATGAACCAGAAAATATATTGCATAATAGCCATGGATCAATGGTAGTTTTGGAAAGTTTGCACTGGCAAGCTGTTTCTAACTCTCGCAATGAACTCCAAACGAACTTCGTTTTGGATGGATTACACAGTTCGTTCTTGAAGTATATCGGGGCCTTAAGAGTTAAACTGAGCCGATGGAGACAGGTGGAAATTGTTCCCTTCTTCCAGCTTTAATGAATGTTGGTGCCAGTGTTGATGTGCTGTGATTAAGATCCAGTAACTAGAGCTGCCAGTATGCCTGCTGTCAGCCTGACCTCACACTTACTTACCCGGTAGAAGGCCGTTGTCAGGGGCAGCAATGCAGCGGCTACAGTGTATTCTTCTGAGCTGGAGCAGTCCTGTGGGTAAACAGAGACAGGGAAATGTTAGACGATATCACTGAAGTATATAAACTGATGATAAAAAGAGCTTTGGACAATTGTGCAAAAAACATGACATCACTTGCTATTTTCCTATGTTATATAAGTGTCATTAACAAGGCATGACAATATGTCATAGTATTGGTTGCATGTCCAGGCGTCGCATTTTTGTTTTAATGAATATGGATAAACATATTGTATATGGAAAAACAAAGAAGTCATGCTTATTTTTGGCTTGGCTTCCAAACACTTTATTTTTGGGTTGGCTTCCATTCAGTTGGTTTCCAATGCTTTGGAGCTGTTTTCATGCATATGCTTTTAATATTTTATATAATCATGTAAATTGGAAAAGCCAGTTTTCAGGGAGTTCCAATGATCAATTTAGAAGAAATTTCATATTTTAAATTGTTAACTGACATGACACTGTCATATTTAAACTGGACAAAGCTATTAAATCAAAACTTGTTGCATAAAAAGATCAACTGGTGTGGGAATTACATTATATTTTAATAGGATCTTGGAAATAGTCAAATCCAGATGACTCGGCTTTTTAATGAAAAAAATAGCTCTTGGTTTTATAGCTTTATGAAAAGTCCCTGATTCATGATTTGATGTATATGATGTGGCACTCTGTTTAACAAAAGCTTTATCTCCAATAAAGGCATATTTATTTATCAACGATTTGTCACTTTTATACGTTCTATATTGTCTTATATAAGCTGCTGGAAGCAACACCAGGATTATATTTCTATACAAAACCCAGTCACCATCTCTGTTCTCCATCCTGGCATAATCATCTGAATGTAAAGACAGAGGCAAATCTAAAACATCAGTTCCGGCACTGATCTCGCGTGCCTGACCCCCCATGGATGGTGCAGCATGCGGTATTTCTCTTTCAGTTCTTTCTCAGTTTTGGAATGAACTGTTGTTTGCCAGAGGAGCTGGAATGTTCCATCATTCTAAGCTTCTGTACACAATTAAATCACTGGAAATGAACTCGGAGCAAAATCTGTAATCCTTTACCATCAGATGATCCCAATTATTCTGTGGGAAGACCTTATCCTGCTCGGACTAGATTTTTCTGAAGAAAATGTTTTTGGTGTTTGTCTGTGCAAAACCCATCACGATGCTAAGCGGTTGCTTACTGGTTGTTTATAGTTCCAAGATATTCTGGTCCCCAGATATGTCCCAGGATCCCCCAGGTCTAAGGGATATCTACCAGGAATGAAATTCTCAAAAATAAAACCTTATTAAGACTTTTGGCATAATCTTTCAGTATAATTTTTAAGAAAACAGCTTTACTGCTTTTATTTAAAACTTTGGTTTGCCAAAAAATAATGTTGCACAACCAACACGCAGAAAGAAAAAACACATTGAAATGGAATCGCAGAGAAGTCACTATAACTCTTAAAATATATAAGATAATATGATACATTACATCACTTTCTCATGAACAATTCCAATTCCAGAATCGGATACTTAAGGTCAGGAATCGGATTCTTGTAAAATTTTAATTTCAATTCCACCTATCAATTTCTGTGTGCACATCTTTTTTTATGTAGCAAAAAGGGGCTGTTAAAAATGTATTTGTCTTTGAATCATTCATTCAAGAGATTCATTCAAAAACACTGATTCAGCCAGTCGTGAAACAAGTAAATCTTGAGTGAGTCACTGAATAATTCCATTCATAAATTCCAAGAGATTTTTAGTTGTCTAATATTTTTTCTTCAGAATTGTGAGAGAACTACAACCTCCATTTAAAGAAAAAAAAATCTCAATTTATCCAGAATCGTGCAGCTCTATTTTGCACAAAAACAGCTGTTAATTGAGTCCAGCTTTTTGTAGCTGGCTGATTTTTGTTCATGGCATTCTGCAGCAATTAAATGTTTTGCAAAAAGAGACAGACTAAATATGTTTGATATCTAAATGTTTGACTTAATTTTTTTTTAACCACACTGAAATCGAAACTGGGAATTGATAAAAATCAGAATCGGAATTCGAACTGATAAAATTGAAACCATACCCAACCCCACTCCTGAATGGATCCTCTGGAGTGAATGGGTGCCATCAGAATGAGAGTCCAAACAGTTGATAAAACCATCACAGTAATCCACGTGACTCCTGTCCATCAATTATTATTTGGGCACTCATCTTGACGGCACCCATTCACTGCAGAGGATCCATTGGTGAGCAAGTGATGTAACGCTAAATTTCTCCAAATCCGTTCCAAATGGCCTGAGGCTGAGTAAATTTTTAACAACTTTTAATTTTTAGGTGATCTATTCCTTTAATATTTATGAATGAATAATATGTAGTGATATATGTAAATGTACTTTTTACCTTACCTTATCTTTTTTTTTTCAATTTAAACTTTAAATTTAAACGCTCTTTGAAAATAGTTTCATTAAAAATTTTTCAAGACCACAAGAAACCAATTTTAATTCTGGAGACTCTTACTATATATGTCAATGACCCATATGACACATCCTCAAGTTATTACATACTCAGCTCAGTATATACAGTAATCACACACATGCACCTAATATGCCAGTAATGAGACATGTCACTCATGATGTAAATTATTACCAAGAGGTCAAGACTGGTCAGTAGAGTGTTGTTTGTCTGCTGCAGGACAGCACATATGTAACTCTTCACTCATCCAGGAATGAGGGAGGATGTTAAGTGACTGTGACTCATCATAAACTATACGTGCTGCTGGACAAGTGTGAGTGGTCTGAATGGTGTCTATGGAAGTGCACGTGGAATGAGACACGTCGTTCCCTATAGTTCAGTCTGCTATGGGGTCTGCGGTCATATGATGTGACTTTGCATCCTGTTTCACTCAAATAGTTGCACTCGCACACTGTTCGCTGTGAGGCAGGAAAGGGAACACGTCAACTTCCTCTAAACCAGGGTTTTTTTTTTTTTTTAGCTCAAGTTCAAGTTTGAAGTTCAAGTTCAAGTAACCCTAAACCTAAATATGAGGAATAGTAATAGTATGCTTTTTATACGTTTAAGTTGATCGCAACTTCTGTTTTAAGAAAAGAAATTTTGTCATGAAGACATTCCTAGAAAGCAATCAAAATAAAGCTTTTGGTTTAGAGCAGGGGTGCCCAACCCTGTTCCTGGCAATCGACTGTCCTGAAAAGTTTAGCTCCAACTCTAATCAAACACACCTGTCTTTAATTTTCACGCGATCCTGAAGACCTTAATTAGTTACGTCAGGTGTCCGATGAGGACGACGAGCATGCAGATGAGCTTCCCTGAGACGGTTTCTGACAGTTTGTGCAGAAATTCTTTGGTTATGCAAACCAATTGTTGCAGCAGCTGTCCGGGTGGCTGATCTCAGACAATCTTGGAGGTGAAGATGCTGGATGTGGAGGTCCTGGGATGGTGTGGTTACACGTGGTCTGCGGTTGTGAGGTGGTTGGATGCACTGCCAAATTCTCTGAAATGCCTTTGGAGATGGCTTATGGTAGAGAAATGAACATTCAATTCATGGGCAACAGCTCTGGTGGACATTCCTGCAGTCAGCATGCCAATTGCATGCTCCCTCAAAACTTGCGACATCTGTGGCATTGTGCTGTGTGATAAAACTGCACATTTTAGAGTGGCCTTTTATTGTGGCCAGCCTAAGGCACACCTGTGCAATAATCATGCTGTCTAATCAGCATCTTGATATGCCACACCTGTGAGGTGGATGGATTATCTCGGCAAAGGAGAAGTGCTCACTAACACAGATTTAGACAGATTTGTGAACAATATTTGAGAGAAATAGGCCTTTTGTGTACATAGAAAAAGTCTTAGATCTTTGAGTTCAGCTCATGAAAAATGGGGGCAAAAACAAAAGTGTTGCGTTTATAATTTTGTTCAGTGTATATAAGAATTTTAAATTGTAATAATATTTAACATTATTACTGTTTTACTGTATTTTTGATAAAATAACGGCAGCCTTTTTGAGCATGAGAGACTTTTTTTTCAAAAACATTAAACAATTTCACCACAATTAGCAACCACACAGCAACCATCAACAACAACCTAAATGTGTGATTACTTTTATACAGGCAAGCAAGCATTACACATTTTCTGCAGAGAATTAAAAAATCTAACTACTTTTATTGCAAAAATGTATCCTATCTCACTCATTTGTTAAGTCAGTGAGACTAAGCCAAACAGAAATCCTATGGCCTCCTCCTGTTTACCTGGCTTCATGAGAAGGCATCCTGGGGAAGCTGCACTTGTTCAACATGGGAATGATGCACTTCACAACTTCCCAGCACATTTATTTCTGCAGCTCTCACAGAGCATTGCGTAAGTTCATCTGACCACAAAGTCAGATATCATCCACTGAATGCTCTTTTTCCAAGAAAAAGAATTGAGCACAATGGGTCTCCTGCTCTAGAGTTCACAACAACTGCAGACAAATGAGGAAAAGAAATGAAATCAGCAGGTGGCTCACCTAGACCTAGACTTTAAAAAAGATGGTGCGAGACCCCAGTGTGCCTTGCAAATGATTATCTGTCAGTCACAGGGTTTACTTTGAAGGGATGTTTCACCCTGAAATGAAAACTGTCATTGCATATTTATTTTCATGTCATTTCCCCTATTTTATTTTATAGTGCTTATAATCATGTAAGAACTAAAGCGGGTTTGTGTCATGTTGTCAATGTACATGGATTTGTAATCTGTCCTTATTGCAAATTTTGGCTGATGATTTTTCATACAATAAACTGCACTTAACTGTTTAGTTCATATCACCTGGTGTAAGACTAATACACCTAAACCTAATTTATTCATATTTAGCTTGGAATCATATAGTAAAATAGGGCTATGTGATTTCCTGAGAAGTCTGTGAACTTATTTTTAATATTTTAATTATTCAAACATTTACAATTATTTAAAATATTTCTCTTTTTGATAAACTTTAATTGTTAGTAGAACAGAATAGAATAGAATGGAATAAAATAGAATATAACTGAATAGAATATATTTTTATATTATAAAGTCCATAATAATAATAACTGATTTTGGCATAATTTCAAATATTTACAATTATTTCAAATATTTCTTTACTTGGTGAACTAGTTGTTATAACATAACATAACATAACATAACATAACATAATAAAAGTCCATAATAATAATAATGGAATTTGGTATAACAATAATAAAAAAATAAATAAATATTGGAATATTTACAATTATGTGAAATATTTCTTTTTGATAAACTTTAATTTAGTTACAACATAATTTTTATATTTTAAAGTCCAAATTAATGATTGACTGACATAATAACATTTTAAATATTCAAATATTTACAGCTGTTTAAAACATTTCTATTTCTGATAAACTAGTTATTAGAGCTGCCAATAGATTAAAATTTTGAATCCTGATTAATCACACCCTTTTTCTGAGATTAATCAGACACAAATCCTGAAATTAAGCATACACCATTTATCTTGTTTTGTAAAACACATTTATTTTGTCATGATTTCTATATCCAAAGCAAACCAAGTAACCCAAAAGATAGAAGGTTGACCCTCACAAAATTTTACACTGAGACTTTAACAGGACACCAAAGAACCAAATGATATAAGAAATCCAAATTCATAAATTTATGTATCCATGATTGATCAATTTATGCACCTAATGGATAGAGCGTTGGACTTGTAACCTGAAGGTCGTGGGTTCGAATCTCAGGTCCAGCAGGGACTGTAGGTGGGGGGAGTGAATAACCAGCACTCTCTCCACCCTCAATACCACGACTGAGGTGAGACCCTTGAGCAAGGCACCGATCCCTAGACTGCTCCCCGGGCGCCGCAGCATTGGCTGCCCACTGCTCCGGGTGTGTGTTCACTGTGTGCATGCACTTGGATGGGTTAAATGCAGAGGACAAATTCCGAGTATGGGTCACCATACTTGGCCACACACCACTTCCCTTTCCCTTAAGTAATTCATTTGCGTTAAACTATTTTAATGCGTTAAGGATTCTGAATTGATCGCATGTATTAATGCGTTAACATTGACAGCCCTGGTTATAATAAATATAACACAGAACATTTTTCTTCTGTGCTCCACAGGAAAAACTAATTCATATGGGTTTTGAATGACATGGGATGGGTAAATGATGAAAGGAACTTAATTTTCAGGAGAACTATTAATTTAAATGAATGATTCCGAGCACCTTCAGCAAACGGCTGCTGTACTGTATTGTTCCTGCAGTCCGCAGAATGGACGTGCAAAGCTCTGATCCGCTCCCCTTCACCCCCACACAGCATAAAACAAATGTGTGTGTGACTGATAGGGTGAGTAAGTGTTTGCATGGGCCCCCCGCCGATAAAGCAGGCCAGAGCTGGCCCATAACCCTGCGGCACAGGAAATGACTGGGATGCCATAGTGCATCTCCACTTCATCGCATGCCAGACCTCTACAGGGCTTGCACAACATTCAGCTCCAGATCCCGCCACAGCTGGACGAAACGCACAGCAGAAGAAAACAAGATTATGTAAATTAGCCTTATTAATGGGCTTGTTATGAGCTTGTTTTAAAAACGATAAAGGCTATCGTATTTATTGTCTGGCAAGATAAGTACAGTTCAAGAGCACTGACTCGGGCTCCATTCTTACGTCTGAAATCAAACGGGGAGGTGTCCTTTATGTTAACGGTCATCAACAGCAAACACCTGAAGAATGCACAACAAATACGTGTCAACAGCTCTCTGATTTTCCCAGAAGTTGCGTAAAATCAGGCTAGCTCCGCTGGGATCGCCAGCTTTGCGAAGGAGGGATGTGGTACCATGGTTCTGTCTTCTTCCACACTGCAGTACGCGAAGTTGCCGACCTCAAACAGATGGAGCCAGAGTCCAGACGCCTGAGGTCATGCGCATGTTTGGATGACAATTATATTGTCTACATATTATAACAAACACTTGGGAAAAAACAATAAATGTCATCTAGCTTTTAAACAAAAGCAATGTGATGATTCAGGGAAGTAGGAATGGATGTCACAAACGTTTGTCAGCGTCGGTGTGCATGATATATTCCTATGACGCTTGCTGCTATAAGAAATACAAATGGAATGCACGCAGGTTTAAGTGTTTGCATATCTTGATGCTTTTCTTCCTTTCCATTTGTGACCTAATCTGGCTTATTTAACAAATAAAAATTTGCTTATGCTGATGCTCTTCTTCAGGATTAATAAAAAATATTACTTCTTTATTAGTACCTTTTGTGAATTAATCTGATTCATTTATCAAATAAATATTTGCAAATTCTGATGCTTTCATTCTTGAATACTAAAAAGAATACATGATCTAATTTATTTTATTTTTACTTAATTTACCAAATAAATGCAGGGTCGTAAGGTATCTATGTAGTTGTACTTACACCCAATTTATACTGTGAAAAATGTATATTATATCTAAAATATAATTTTGAAAATATTTAGAAAGTAGTAAGTTAACTAATATTAATAAAGTTACATTATTACATGAATTTTCCACTTTTTATAGTATTGCACTGTGATGTATTTATTTACTCACATACTTATTTTAATCTAATTTTTGAAATCTAATTTTCATCTATTTTAATCACTTTTTTATTCAATTTAATCATATTTTTATTATTTTTTACACTGATTTTCTATGAACTGTTCCATGAACCCCTTGGCAGTGTACATAAAAATTGTCAGAAAGGTTAAAAACCCCTGCCACGAAGGTCCTTAGTGAAACCCCCTTGTCACAAAGACAATAATAGCCCCGATTAAATGTAATTAAATATCAATTTTACACAACATCTACATCGTAAGAAAGTAACATGACACGACAAAACTAGATTAAACTAGGTTGTGTAATGTGGCGAACAACTAGACAGCTTTATTATTGCTGTGTTCACTTTGCAGTGTAGAACATTTAGTTCATAAAGGGAACGTTCTAGTTTGTTGGATCACTCGCAGTTTACATAAAATCGAACACAGCAACTTCATAAAAAACAATGTGACAATTTCACTGAGTCAGAAAAAAAGAAATCAAAAACAAGATGTCTGTGTCTGTGCAATTACATCTATTCTTAGTGCATGTGTAATAACAAAAAACAGCTCGAATAATCAATGGCGTCTCTGCTGTCTGTCGTAGCTCTTCAATGAAGGCGATGAGAGCACCCACAAAGTAATATGAAAGCAATTAGGATGTCCAGGCAATCTGCTATTTTTGTTTGTCTTACAGCTCAAATCCATTGACCTCGGCGCCACACGTGAGACCGAGTCATGACAAACTATCCCGAAAATGTCAAGAGCTTTTATAACGCTTGTTGTCTTTGCACAATATAGTAGTTCTACATTACCACAGGAAAATGATTAAAAAATTCTTGCGATGCTTTCCCTGATCTTGTGAGGAACGATCAAATATTTCGGCTATAAACTCACATTATTTGCTCTGAAACTGGAGTTTTGTTCTTCGAAAACAGCACATATCTGTCAGGAACCTAAAATATATCTGAGCTCCCCAGCAAATCTCAAATACCAAACGCTCCAAGGAGAATTAATCTTTCCACTGACAGCACCTAAACGTCAGTGAAATGAAGAAGTACAGCTCTGCAGCCATATCTGAGGTGGAAGATTTATGTCCTACATAAAACAAAGAAAAGTTTCCGACAGGGACGGTAGTAACAGCGTCAGTCTGATGTGATGATCTCTGTTACATTCAATGAGGAGGAGAATATTCCTTCTAAAAACTGCTGTAAAGGCATGTTCACTACAAGAACTATAACTATAAAAAGAACTTTAATGATGACTAAATTAGTGACCACACCAATGGATGATAACATTCTCTTTATTATAAGAGTGCGTTAGAGTTACGTCAATGCCGCTTTAAATGCTCAAGCTTTTTAAAGCAGAATGGATTTTGATTGGCTGGGAAAAAAAATAAACATTATAAAAATGATTCCCAACAATGTCATTCCTCTGTGCCGTGACAGTTATAGTTGCAGTCTCTGCTATCTATTTAACCCTTGTTCTGTGCTAAAAAAAACTTTATTTGGTGTTCCCAATCAAACATGACTGGCCAGTTAAAAATGGTTTGTAAATCTCTCAGTTTGCTATATGTGACCCTGGACCACAAAACCAGTCTTAAGTGTCAATTTTTCAAAACTGAGATTTATACATCATCTAAAAGCTGAATAAATAAGCTTTCCATTGATGTATGGTTTGTTAGGATCGGACAATATTTAGCCGAGATACAACTTTTTCAAAATTTGTAATCTGAGGGTGCAAAAAAATCTAAATATTGAGAAAATCGCCTTTAAAGTTGTCCAAATGAAGTTCTTACAATGCATATTACTAATCAAAAATGAAGTTTTGATACATTTATGGTAAGAAATTTACAAAATATCTTCATAGAACATGATCTTTACTTAATATCCTAATGATTTTTGGCGAAAATTGATAATTTTGACCCATACAATGTATTTTTGGCTATTGCTACAAATATAACCCAGCGACTTAAGACTGGTTTTGTGGTCCAGTGTCACATATTATCTCCAAATCTTGGTTTCAATCCTTTTGTCAACTTATTTTCTTTCAGTTAGCACAAGTTTTGTATTACTTTTTGTAACCGTTTGGTCATAGGCCTCAATGATCTGAGTTTATGCATCTCAATTTTTGAGCTCAGACCAAGCCTATGAACAATCAGTTTCAAAAAGAAATACAAAACCTGTAATAACCTGTCCTGAAATAAAACAAGTTGATTAAAAAAAATTGCATCCAATATTTGGTAATAACATAGCATAACAAGAAATTTATGAGCAATTTTTTGTAGGCCAGTCATTTCTGACTGGAAACGTGTCAAAAGGTGAGGAAATAAAAATCCCAAAAATTACCTTTTTTTTTTTTTTTTTTTGTTACAGCCTGTGTACTCTCAGGAAAAAATATGAGGATCACAACATGAGGGTTAAATTTAGGATGATTTTTAAAATTGTATTTATTGCTATTGGTATATTTAGGTCAGTGCTGTGCTCCATGCTTATTTTTTCTATTAGGTTTAAAGGGGTCATATGATGCGATTTCAAGTTTTCCTGTCTCTTTGGAGTGTTACAAGCTGTTTGTGCATAGATAAGATCCCTGAAGTTGCAAAGACTAAAGGCTCAAACCAAAGAGATATTCTTTATAAAAGTTAAGACTCTGCCACGCCCCCCTAAAATGGCTCGTTCAAACACGCCCCCACATCTCTACGTCACGATGTGGGGAGATTTTCATAACACCGCCCAAATGTACATGCAATGAAAGAAGGCGGAACTATTATTCTCGCTGTAGTAGTGTTGCTGCCGCTGGCGCCAAGTCCCGGAGACGCTGTTTCATTGTGAAAGCAAACTACTTTGTTTGGGCTTCCAAAAGAGGACACAACTAGAAATCAGTGGTTAAGTTGTATTTACAACACTGTTCCAGAGCAGTACAACGCAAATATTCGAGTGTGTGCAGCACATTTTACGGAGGACTATTTCCTGAACTTGGAAGCTACAATGTTGGCTCGCACAAAGGCTGTTTCTATAAAGTGGGGCAATTCCAACTTTGCAAGGACAGTCTGGTGCTTCTGACTCACAGCCTGTAAGTACATTTCTGCCACTGACGATTCAAACGTGAGTTTTGAGCAGTGTAGAGTAGTGCTTGTTGTTTGTGTTTCTCCGATCACAAATGCAGACATGGTAATGTTTATGCAGCGCGATGCAACGCGATGCGTAAAAAGACCGTATAAGTCATTATAATCAGTAATTATCTCCCTGCTGGATGCAACAAATGCCTCGTTTGTAATGGGTTTCATTGTTTTTGTGTCGTCCCGCCGGGACACGGCATCACAATACGGTGAGGGGCGTAACATTTCAGGCTCACGCTTGAAGTATTCGGCCAATCACAACGCACCGGATAGCTGGCCAATCAGAGCACGCCTTGCTTCTCAGAACGATGAGCTTTGTAAAAATCGACGCGTTTCAGAAAGGCGGGGCTTAGAGGAGCAACAATAATGTACAGTATGTGGAAAATAATGTGTTTTTTGTACTTTAAACCACATAAACACATTGCATTACACCAAATACACAAAATAATGTTCTTTTTAGCAACATCATATGACCCTTTAAAAAATAACAAATGACAATCAGACAAATGGACTGTACATATGCTTTTAATATAGCTTGTCGTCCCTGTTCCATGTCATTTTGTTGCCTTTTTGTGCCAGAAAACCTTTGTCCTTGACACATTCTCTGGAGATCTACATGAAATCACTCTTGCTCAGGCTTGTTTCTGCCTCTCATCTTGATTAACAGACTCTGCTAACTGATAGCACGTGCATTTCATCTTTTGAAAGCTGCTCCACATATGTGTCTCATCTCCCAATGGAAAACAATATATTACAGACCTACATACAGCTCAGCTATCAGATGACACAACTATACAAAACCATTGGCATCAGCATTGGTTTTGAATTTTCTTTAATATATAAATGTAGAATTTTCTTTAAATTTTGTTTTCAAAACTTTCTGGTCTAACAACCCTACTCTGCTTGGCTGCAGATGTTGACATCCATGGCCCAAGCTGGTCTGTATTATTTTGCTGAAAGTATGTTCGGAATGTCCAGTGACTCTATAAAAGTCGCTAGCTGTTTAAACTGCACAGCATCATTAAAATCCCCCCAGCCACACCGACGTGAAGTTGTAAAACACGAGGAACTACCAGTGGGACCCTACTTTGAGATTAATGGCAATGTGACCGTTTATAAAGGAATGCGATAGACTAACACAAAGTAAGTCATGAAGTGCTATAACAAGAAAGACAAAGTTACGCAAAACCTAAACAACTTAACATACATCAAACGCCCCTCTTACAGGAAGCACTAGACTTGTAGACCAGTAAGCTGCACCAAATTGTCACAATAAATAATAGTATTATTATTATAGCCTATAGTGTAATAAATCAGTAGTGCAATAAGTCATGCTGGCTCTATGCAGGCTCAGTGCTGGCTGAAAAATTCTGGAAAAATCTGCAACTTTGAAACTAAAAGTTTCATTTCGATTTGCCTTGTCAGAGATGTTTGTTTAACACTAAATCTGCTGTTCCCTTTCTAAAAAGACTCCAGGTACTTTACGTCACGGATCCTATCAGGAGGTCCCATCGGCAGTATTTTAAAGGGAGAACAAAGAGCTGCAGATTTTCCCTAAATGGCAATTTGTGGTTTACCCTTAATATACATTTAAGAGGCTCTTTCCACGACATGCATAAATAACATTCTGTATCCCCCACTAACCTGCACTATATCTATACAGTGCTTTACATGTTTAATTGCAACTCTTTTAGTATGTCTTTTAATCTAGCACTAAGATGCTTCCTGTACATGTACAACAAATAAATGTGTGTTTGTGTGTGTGTGTGTGTGTGTGTGTGTATATATATATATATATATATACACGTTAAAAATGATTTTTATTACATTTTTTAAATGAAACATAACATTTTGTTTTTTCAAAATTAGAACAAAAATACATTTGAAATAATTATTAAAATAAATTCAAAAGTTTTTAAAATAAAAGTGTATTTAATTTTTGTTCTTATTTTTAATTTTTTTTTTAGGATTTCTCCTAAATAATACAGTTTAAAAATAATCAGTATTTTGCAAATATACAATATTTAAAATATTAAAGAAAACATTTTTTTTTTTTTTTTGCAATGGCAACCACTCAATAACACTAAAAGGTAAAATCCAATGTTTTTAGTGTTGCAGCATTCCTGCATTTTGTGATCTGGAACTCTGGCAGGAGTAATCGTATTACTTGACTAACTGCTCTGGTGCTTTTGTTTTTAGGTCACTGTGGTAGTAAATTCTGGTAATACTGATCCCCACCTGTAGAGCGCAGTTCATCATGCGAATGATATGATCAAACTGCTGGTGGTCCAGAATAGCACGGTTCTGCTGCACGTGGTGGCTGAGCTCTTCGGTCAGGCACTGGCGTGCTGCTTTGCCTTTCAGGGCCCGAAGAGCCGCAGGGAGTGTCTGAAAGAAACAGCAGTGTCAAGACATTACTAAAACATATGCTTTTTACGTGCTCACCATCCACCTAAACCAAACTGGGCCGCCCTCATCTGGATGCAGAAGTGGTTCGCTTGTATACACGCATGCAAAGGGCACAATCGCTCCAGCTAAATCCAGCCAGTTGACCTCTGACCCATAGTTAAAATTCCAGAACGGTTGTTATTGATGAGATTTTACGTCTAGACGGAGGCAGCACCCTCCGCTCAGGTTTACTCGGGCTGATGGAGTAGAGGTTGTGTGGAGGTGATATCTTTACTGGCTCAGAGGAGCCATTAAGCTGCAAGCACAACATTTTTACAACTGTAAAGGGATGCGAGCTTGCACTGTATAACCTACAGTTTAAATTCAAATGTGTGCAGGTAGCTGGCAACCAATCCAATGCAAACACACCGGGGAGAGATCACAAATGATGGCAGG
Organism: Tor tambroides; assembly: GCA_021397915.2. Classification (NCBI taxonomy): domain Eukaryota; kingdom Metazoa; phylum Chordata; class Actinopteri; order Cypriniformes; family Cyprinidae; genus Tor; species Tor tambroides. Next base: position 6,261 of record JAFVLL020037374.1, on the reverse strand, counting down.
CTCCAAACATCCTCTGTGAGCAGATTTCCTTTGCTACAGGTAATTTGCCTAAAATTTTTTTAAGATGCTTTAGACAAACACCAGTCACGGTTAATGTTAGAATAATATTAGCATTAGTGATAAGGGCAGGGAAATTAGAAGAATATGTGTGACTGTTTGTTCACCCCTTTCCTCCTACGTTTGTACGACTTGCAGCTGGAGAGCTTTGCTTTATCGTGCTGCGAATGCCATCACTAATGCATGCTAATCTGCATGCTGCCTTTTTCCAGATGTACAAGTCAGTGTGTGGGTTTAATACTTCTGTCATCACAGAAATGATTGCATCACCTTCTCTGTCTCCAGAGTCTTGTTGTCGAAGATGAAACCGATGCACGTCCGGACCACCTCCAGTCTACGAGCGCTGTTAAACACTGAGCTTGGCTTGCCCATGATAGACACTGCATAAAAGACAAGAACCGCGAACAATGCATTACAGTGACTTAACCATGGTTAAGCAGTATTGTTATGCACAACACAAAGAGAAGTAGTTAATATAAAAATGTATAAAGTCGCATAATAATATTATTTGCACTCACCCACAGGGGGTCCAGCGGGCACCACACACTTCCTCTCTGGACGGGTACTGATAGGGGCGGAGTGCTGCTTGGCCAGGCCCTCCTGTATCAACTCATCCACCCTCTCCTCCTCCAACAAGGGAAAGGGCACCACATGCACCCGCAGGTGCGAGCCCTCGGTGGGCCGAGGCACTTTCTGGAAGGCCATGTGGGGGTTTGGGTTCTCCTACAGAAAGCATGACAAAACAACTGTCTGAATTCAGCATTAAGAGCTGCAGCTTAATGTTTTTCCTTGTAAAAATTGGAAAAAGTTCCCCATCACTCATTAAGAGCATAACTGTGTGAATACTACAGCCTCCACTGTGAAAATGTGCTTTTCACAGTCATTAATGCTTTTGTATACTGTGAGTGAAAATGTCCATTACCCGGGATAAGCTGAGCAGTATTTGATCCAAAAAGATTACCCGCTTTCACGTGAGTGTTCATCACTTACAAAACATTCATCAAAGTACTATTCAGTTGTTAAGTGTAAAACTTTTAATAAAGAGGGGAAAATTACAGAGTTCACCTTTAAAGAAGCCCAATTTCTTAATAAAATCCATCAAATGTGACAAGGGAGAACTCTCGGCAAAAACAGAAGGTCAACCAGAAGGACAGGGGAAACATGCATCAAGCGGCAGCCACTGAAGTTCAAGTACCTGAAGGAACTGACATTAGAGATGGCGTCATGTGCTTACGTTTTTGTAAAGTTGCTCAGACAGCTCTCGCAAGCGCTTCTGGAATTTGACAAGGTTCTCCTCTTCCTCCTTAAAGCAGCCTACATCTAAGGCCACCAGCTACAGAACAGAAACAGAGCAGTTCAACGTAGGAACCCATGAATCTGTGGTTACAATGTGCACAAGAAATCAGTTTTTCCACCTGTAATTGATTTAACATTACCCAGAACAATAGCTGGAATTTCACTCAGCTACACTGAGTCACGCATGTATTATCTTCATCTTGTGGAATGATGTTACTTAGTAGGAGAGTAAATATTTGCTCTTACAATGATTCGATCCGATTACAGTTGTTTACTGAATCGTGCCATACAGTACATGATGAAACAGTCACAAATTTCATTCTGATTCCATCAGATTTTTTTTGGTACAATTCATAATTATTTTCAGAAATATTCTGAAGACACAAAAAATGGGCTCTGTTTCAACACCTAGCAAGTTTCCTTGCTGTCTACTGCCTACATGGGGCGACATCCTAACTGAAATGAATCATAACTGACTGATTTGGAACGCAGCAACATGAAGAGCAGAAGAGACAGGAATCACTAAGGATTATAGAGGCATCACACTTCGCTTACTCAGGCACTACTCTATGCCATTTTGTAGATAAATAGACTTCAAATACCCAGATGAAGTGAAGTGTGTAATATTGGATACTCACGTAGTAGAGAGGATTGGCACCAATGGTGGATGCCAAAATAACCTACATGTTAGTACATAGTGCATCGTATATAGTGCGTCATTTGGGATACAACTTATTTTTGGTGTTAGCATGTTGCTATGCTAACACTGCAATACTCAATAGAGTGCCCCTCTGTCCATTTTTAGGTCAGACAGTACGGTTTTGAAATACTTTGTCAATCTACCAGTGCAGCCTTGAGCCGCACAATCATTTGTCCTCCTTTTAAGATCATCACTATTTAATACTTTATCCAATGGTTTATAATAATAAATATAAATTCGTTAAAAATAACCTATGTTCAAGTTAATATTAAATGAAGTACATTTTAGACACAATATTGACTGTTCTGCTCTACTCCACCAACAAAATTAGTTACAAAAAGAGTCACAGCAGAAACCGTTGCAGTGATTCATTCATAAAGAATTACTTGTTTCCTTCCTGAATGAATCAGCGGTTTTGAATGAAATGGTTGAATTAATGAATCAATGATGCCACTAAGTAAGATAATGACTTGCCACCACCTACTGGCATTGAAGTTTCACATTTAAAGCATTTTTTTTATATACAATATTTTATATTTAAAACAATCTCATAACATCTAACAATGATTATATTACCTAAAAATTTAATGTAATGGATTACATTACTAACTACAATTTTTGTGATGTAATTTGGTATCAATAATGGACTACAATTTGTAGCACTGGATAAATGCATTTCAGTACATTCAGCAGTACACTTTAATCATATTTCAAAGACAATATAATTATGAAATTACGTTATAAAGAAGTATCTAAGACCTCCTTTGTGGATCAAAAATACTTTTTGAATTATATTAATTATGTTGAATTACATATATATTTAAACTACAATACATTTTCATTTTGCACATAAGTATATTCTTTTAAGGTATATTATATCTGTAATAAGTAGTCTTATATAGCATTCCATGGACTTGATCTTTTTGGAAGAGTGATGAGTTAAAACGCAGGGACATAACCTGAAATGATTACCTTTCTTGTCACTGTCACAGTTATTCTTAAACTTTGGATAATGTGGATATGCAGCCGCTCACAGAAAAGGTGAAATGAACATATAATAATTTAAATGTATAACATCAAAACTTGCCCTTATAATGGTTAAAAAAAACAATCAGTTTCATTTGGAAATCAATTTAAGGTGGCCAAATATTCTACCTTAATGGACAAGTTAAATTCTCTCACTGCTTGTAGGTTTGGGATTATTTTTCAGTTTCTGGGATTGCCTTTTTACTGCAAATAGCCAAATGGCCCAATGTTTCCTACCTTCACAAACAGCCCTTGCATTTGGAGCGCGCCCATTAATTATCCATTTCTACACCCCGTTACTAAGTGGGCTCTGATAAAGAAGTATCGCACCTCATCGAACAGATCACAGGCTCTGTATGGAGGTCCCCGTTCAGACACGAATCCCGCAAAGGCCATGCCATCCAACACCTTGGTCAGGAAGTCATTTTCTATCAGGCCCCGCTGGTCCAGGAAGGCAGCCTATCAGGAAAAGAAGGTCAATGATCAAAGAAAAACCGTGGCATCTGCTAAAATTCCACTTCAAACCAGCAGCCAAGTTTAATTCAAATGTTGCAGAGAGATTCTGCTGAACAGAAGAAACAAAGTCAGACGTCTGTTATCTGCATCACCAGATACATCAAATGAGATGGGCATATGTATATTTTAAACAGAACCCCTGCAGCATTAGCCAGTAAATTAAGGAGCATTTGGCAGGACAAGTTGCTCAGTTTCGAGATGTGAAGCATTCTTGTTCTATAATCTGAGCCATGTGGGGTGCTTTATGAGGGTCGTATTGAGACGTTGCCACAGAGACGTCGGCCGACACAAACAAAAACAGGTTGGGGGGTGAAATAACACTTGCGAATACAAGTTTGATACTTTTCATATGGCTCATTGCGAGGACAATCCGACGGACCAGAGTGTTTTAAACAGGCTAACCGCGATACCATCGGCATGAGCGCTTACGTTTGCACCGAAGCACTTCAAAGCAAAGCGTGGACGAGGCAAAGCTCAGTGCTTATCTAGCGAGTTCATTGAGATTATTCTTTCATTCTCTGGCTCTGACCCAAACCCACGGTGTTTATGAAAAGGCAGGTGTTTGTACAAGTGCAAACTGCCTTGAGTTAAGGTAAGATAAACAATGCTGTATTTCAAACCAGTCAGAGTTGTTTGTACCGTCTAGCAGTCTATATAACATGACATGTCATCAGATTAATATTTATTCAGTGCATTCAAGTCCTCCTGTGAAGTTCATATTTACGAGTTGAGTAGTCGTAATCATGATGCCAGGTGTGTTCAAATCATTTTGTTCGTAGCGAGATGACGAATGTATCTTTTCTGCAAAAATTGTTAACTATAATTCAACGAAATGAACAAACAGTGCACATCAGCTGTTACCGATTTTTGTTTTTGATCAGTTTACCAAGGTGCTGTTCACTAAATCACGTATTTTATCATAATTGTACAATACTATCATATCATGAACGCACCGGTTTTACTTTCAGAATGTTACGTTATTATTTTCCCCCAAAGTGAAAATTGTTAGAATTTATATCGTATATATATCCTTCCTCCGTGGAACACAAAAGAAGTTCTGACGATCTCTGGTCTCCATGTAATTTATAATGGGGACTGAAGCTTTAAAGCTTCAAAAATTGTCATCAAAGTAACATAAAAGTAGTTAGTTAATATGACTTGTACACTACATTTCAAGTCTTTTGAATAAATATGGTAGCTTTGTGTAAGGAACAGAAAAAAATTAGAGAAAGTCATTATTCACTAATAATTTTGACATCCACCCTGGATCTCCCAGGAATGTGAATGAGAGAAGAAATGATATGCAATTCAGAAAACAAATCATTGTTTTGAAATTTTAGTAGATCGGTAGAACTGGTTCTCAAAACTGGTCTAGACTCTGGTTGAAGAAGAACACTACATCAAAACACTAAATGTGAATAGGGTTAAAGTTGATCATTAAGATAATTGTTTTGTTTAAGTTTTATGAAATGTTATGTTAAAACAGGCAAATGAAGCATTATCTAATTCAATTTATAAATGACATTTTATTTCATTAATAAGATCTAATTAATTTGCATATTTTCCAGAAAAGAAATCTGAACATTGGATAAAGCCAAGTTTAAAATTTGCATTTTGTTAAAAGTTTTTACAGAGGGGTTTGGTTATCTCTTTTTTATCACTTGCTAAATCAGAAAATACTGTCAACAGCCAGAAATTTTTTCTAATAATAATAAACTCCCCTGTAAAAATCTATCTATATAATTTAAAGATACGTATTGTAACTGAAATCGACAAATGCAAATATATAACCTGTAATAAAATAAACACATAAATGTGTATTTCGGATGTTTTCTGTCTGCTTGTCTAAAATAAGTTGAGTTATTGAAGCAAAATAGGCCAAAATCTCAAAATTCACCAGTGCCTGGAAAAAACAAACAAAAAAACAATGGATTTGCCTGTGATGTCTTGCTTTAAATTTTGCCCATAGTATACAACTTCATAAGACAAGAAATATAGAGGATATATTGTAAGGTCTATGCTTATGATACACCATAAGCTTACTATAAGCTTGAAAGCACTAGTTCCTATTCACTGAGTGACTAATGCTTATCTCAGTTTGTGTTCCACGAAATAAATTCATACAGGCCTTGAAACAACATGAGGGTGAGTAAATGATGACTACATTTGCATTTTTGAGAGCACAGGTCATTAATGTACCACATTTAGAAAAACATTTTCAAATAAATAAAATATATGTACATACAAATATTTGTTGTATTTGTCATACTGTATATCTGTCCACAGACCCCTGCTGAACTGTTACAGACTCCTCGCTGGACATAATTAGCAAGAAGATTCTTCTCGAACAGTCATTATGCAAGCACTTGAGTTTACTGGACTGATCTGGCACGATGACAGTAATTGCTCCTAATCGCTTGTGGGCTGATGGGCCTGATTACTCTGCAAATGAGGTTTAACATCATAAAGTTGCAGATCAGCGCCCTGCTCTCACCTTGTGAAAGTGAATCACAGGTTCGGAATGGATGCGAATGAGCTGCAGGCAGGACCTGTAGCCCTGGAAGAGTTGTGCAAACAAGCGCAGGAAGACCGCCCTCACCTCCTTATCCTGTCAAAAACAAGAAAGCCAGAATAGAAGCGACTGAGAGACATTCCAGATAAACGTA